>NJRP01000279.1:0-11159 GCA_003063835.1 Aphaenogaster floridana
TTTTTTCAAAATTTTTAACATGAAGGAACCGGAGAAAAAAAATAATTTTCGAAAAAGCGGTTTTTTGGTGCCACTAGGAAAAGGAGAGGGGATGGATGGTCGGAAAAATCGTAAAAAATTCTTTTTTTAGTGTACTTATGCAGATCCAAAGTCATTTTTCCGTTTCATTGACAGTGGCATTTTGCCTATCTTACCGTGGGGTACCCTTTATGTAATATATAATAATAAACTACTTTGCTAATTATAACGAACTCATATTTGTTTTTGAACAATTTATATTTGAACTGATTATTTAAAAACGTTTTTGGTTTTAAGAATTTGTACACGTCTCAAGTTTGTGATCTGAAGATGGCTCAAAACATGTTATTATGCTTAATATTATATTTTTAATTCTTTTTTGAAACTCTATTTTATTACATTTTTGCGCACCGTCGTCCGCGCGTTGACTCTTATATGCCTTTACTTTTGTTATTTATATTGTCAAGAATCCTTTTATTATATTTTTACTTATATTTTAATATTATATTCTAATATTTATTCTAATCTTACATTTTAATATATTTTAAAGAATGTCCATTTAATATAACATAATTTTTTGTTGATAACCCTAGCTCGAAAAATTATAATAAATTTAATATTATATTACAATATAATAAAACACAAAATCTTAAATTTAGTTGATTTAGTTAAACTATGTGTGTGAGATATAATCTAAGACTTATATAAATAAGTTACATATTTTTTACGTTGCTTTTATCTAAAGTTAACGATTCAACTTTATTTTAACTTTCTGTAAATTAATTTTGGATTTGAAATAAAAGAACACTTATGGATTTAATACTTTTAAATCTAAAAAATTAGAATTTTGCCTAAAATGTAAACGAACTATAAGATTTATTTTAACTGGAACTCATCTAGAAAAAATTTTTCAATGGAAAAGAAATTTTTGTGTGAAAGATAGTTGCAGTTATTTGTGGATTAAAAAGTTAGAATTATAATATTACGATATTGTATTGTAAAAATATCATTAAAAATATATATATATTATGTAGTTCTTCCAATTTATTATGATTGATTAGATCTATCACCCTTTTAACTTAGTCGCCACTTTCTGAAAACACTTTATACAATTGATTATTCTTTAGTAATTGATCTTGTATACATATGTATATAAAAGATCAATGATTAAAAAATAATTAGTTACATCATTCAAGAATATTGCGATATCGCAATTTTTCCTATATTTCCTTGATGCGCAAGTGGAAGTGTCGCGCCTAGAATCTGGCACACTTCTATTACATCTTGATGAAGAAAGATGCACGATCAGGTCATCGTCCCGCAAAATCATTTCCGCAAGTAGTACGTTCGATCGTCATTCAGTCGCGCGTCGTTGGACGCATTTTCGTAATGAGCGACCAAAATTATCGATGAACGACGGCCGTTGGCTCATCGGTGATAATAGCGTGGCACCGGCACCTCGCGCCCGCGTCCACGCTCCTCGACGCGGGGCGGAACGGAATAAAAAGAAGCGAGCCCGTCGAAAGAAGAAAAGCGAACGCGGGACGAGACGCGAGGTGAGAACGAGGGCAACGTCGTTGGAGGGCGAGGAGTAAAGGACGAGCAGCGCTGCTAAGTCGAATGTCGAGTGATGCCAAAGTTAAATATAAATGCGGGCCGCGAGAGAGAGAGCGTCGCGACGCCCATCCTGGATCGATGATCCAGCGCCGGGACCAGTCTCTCTGTGGTTCGCGTCGCGAGATCTGGCATAGAAATCGTCCTCTCTTTCATTCTCTCTCTCCTTTTTTTCTCCTTCTGTATTTCGCTACTACCGCGATCTACTATAATCGATATCGATTAAGTTTCTCTCTCGCAATCGGTTCTCGACTAACCGTGAGTTTCGTAGTGAATCCCCAACGAAAGCGGAAACGAGCAGTAAAAAAGTGTGATTTTTCAAGTAGAATTTGATTTCAATTGATGAGATCGATCGGCCATTGAGATCGCCAGTTGGATCGTATCAAGAATTCCCTGGATTTGCCGGTAATTTGTGTTACATGTACTCGGGATATTCAATCATAATTTTGCTGCTTCTTGAATTATTGTCAGATTTGTAATAAACCCTCTTTATCTAATGTTAGAATATCGAGTCTCGAGTTCTCGAGTTGTAGAAAATTGCAAGTTAAAGGACAAATTAAGTTATGAAATGTAATAAAATAATACAAAAGATTTTTATATTCTTAAAATTATTAAGAGTCTTGTGTGGAATGTCCTGTGTTTTACAATTCGCGTGGGTGGTTGTTTGCTTGCGTATGCGATGGTTACGGAGTGTTGCGTAATTTATAAGTATTTCATTAATTGTCATATTGTAATAATTTTAATCTAATTAATAATTTGCGATACTGATTGTGAGATTTAAATCTTATTTGTGCTCTATCATGATAGATATTGACAAATGAGCCATTTATTAATTTTAACGTTACATGCATTATTAGATTGATACAAAAAGCTTGTTGTATTTGCCAAACAAAGTTAAATGAAATTATACAGGGTGTCCCAGACTTAATCAGAATAATTCCCGATAGCTTTGGTGCATTTCTTTTATTCAAAGCAAGAATTTTCCAATTTCTTTCTTAAAAAATTTCGGATTACTAGCTTCATCTAAGAACTTAATAAAAAGATGCTTTTCTGCAACAATCTAATACACGCAAAGTCAAGAATCGACTTGAGGCACTCTAGTCAAAGACAAGTGCAACGAATGAATCACATATGCATTGAAGTTGAGTCATTGCGAAGTTCGTTTAGCAGCATGTATATAGGATCAGCGTTTATAGATCGTCGATAATGTCGCGGGGTTGATAGATGAGGGTGAGCGCCAATAATAATTGCTGACCGGCAAGTCGGCGCGGACGATTCTGTCAGCGACATTCATTCCGAACTGCCGACTATTTCTGATCATCAATTCAGCAGAGAGATCTTATTTTTGGACGCAGCATCCGAGGTCCAGGATCCAGCGTGCTGCTAACGTTCGACTGGTCCGTTGATAATCCGTCCTCGCACTAAATTTTCCAGCGATCTGACTTAAGCTTCTTGGCTTTTGTCCTGCTTTGCGTGACCGAGATCAAGATTTCGGTGTTTTAAATGGCGAGCAAAACGCGCTGCTATCGCGATTCTAACATAAATTTATAATTCTATCGATTAGAAAGAGATTTTGATCGAAATTATTTGCGAATGGCGATTCTAAGGTTTTCCGAAACAATATTTTTTATTTGCCACGTTCTTTGAAGTTAGTGCTTCAATTGTTATTGTAATGTTCTGTTAGTTCTTCGTGTTTTACATTGCTAATATACCCTAGAGTTATGACAGAGATGTATATAGGGTGTTTCTTAAGTACTGTCCAATATTTTAGGAGTTAATTTTTCAGGTCATTTTATGAAGAAAAATTCATATGGTCTCAAAGGATTCGTTTCAAAAATACAGGATGTTAAAAATTCTATAAAATAGCTCTTAAAAGAAAAAAGTAAACAAAAATACGGAAAATCTAAGCGAGAGTGTACTGTAAATGAAATAAAAATCTGAAAAAAATTTCATTCCGTCTATTGGCGTACAAATTCGGAGCAAAGCATTTAATGCACTAAAAATTCCATTTCTATACCATTAACTTTTTTAAAAATGTACAAGTAAAAAATTAAGGTAATACTCTGCCCATGTAGATAATATTTTGACCTGAGTTTGAAAAAGATATTTCTTTTTGTTTAGGAGTTGTCAAGAAAAAAAGATAATTTTATAAAATTTTTAACACTCTCATTTTTGAAACAAAAGTTTTGAGAGCTTCTACATAAAATTTTCTTAATTGATTATGAAGTAACCACAAAAATCAATTTCTAAAATATTGAGCAGTACAAGAAACACTCTGTATATTATGCATACGCATAGATGAGGTACAATTCGAGTGTCATAACGAAAAAATGTCTCGACAGATTCTCACAAACTCCGAAAGCACGATATAAATTACTGTTAAATTACAAACTAGCACTGTGGTTTCGTAACAAGATCTACACAATGGAAACATTATGCTTCGTTCAAGCCTCGAGTTTGTCATATTTTACACTCTAATTTATTCCGATTGCGTTCTTGAAATATAGGCAACCAGTTGAAAATTATTCTCAAACGACAGCAGAAGAAATCGTGACACCTTTCAAGACTTATTTGCGAGATCGGCCGTTATATCGACGATACTTTCAGGATTACTTTTTGTCATCGATTGATTATGTTCCACACTCCACGTGTGCGGTCAAACCGGCGCGTCCGCGATGGGCGATTACAGCTGTTAATATCCGTGTCAGTTTCCGAAATACCCAACGCAGTCATTGCGAATATACCTGCCGACTTGTCCGGCGCGTATATAAACGCCGCCGCGCTGATCGAAAATAGAAATAGCGTTATATTTAGCCGGCCTACACTCGGTATCTGGCTAAAAAGCTTAAGACTTTTCGTCCACGCGCCTTCAGAGCACACAGACTTCCTTTCGACTTTACAACGCGTAAAATGGCTTGGCGAAACAATGGCAGGAGGCGTAGAAATATCTCTCATTGCTAGCGCATGCGTTATTAGAGACGTAAAAGACGGTGAGAGTGATTCGCTATTCAAAAATCTTGACATCGTTATTTCATCTAATATAGTGGCGTGCAAAAGTCTGCGGCCAGATGGATTTTTCACGTTTTTTTTTCCAAAAGCAAAGACTAAAGGAATTTTGACTAATATTGAGTGTAAAGATATGTCATTTAAATAAAAAAAAGTATAAGAAATAAACACTATTTATTACTGGAATATACTAGTCAAAATTCCTTTGGTCTTTACTTTTGAAAGATAACGAAAAATCCATCTGGCCGGAGACTTTTGCACGCCACTGTATATCGTAAAATACTTGCACAGAAAAAAATTACTTTCTCCAAATTCGTCACGTTTAAAAAAAGTATTCCTGGTGAAAAATTATCTCTCTTAGAATTGTTCATATAATTTTTCAGAATTCCCACATATAACTTTTTTCAAAAACTTCAGATTTTTTTATAAGAACAATTTTCAGAAATATTAAGAAAATTTGAGAGAAGATATGAGAAAAAGTTTACATCTTTTCTATTATTCTTTATACGTGTCGAATTCTGAAATATTCGAAGATTTCTTATTCTATATGTTCCGAAGAGAACTTATAAAATCTAAAAAGGTTTATACTCCTTTAGAAATCTTTTTATAAATAAAGAACTTATAAATAAAGAATTTTTTGTACTTTATAATTAATTATGAGATGTCACAAGAATTATTTTCGCTAGAGATGTACGTACAAATATGACGAGTGCGGTAATTATGACCGAGAAGGGCGTGACGCATTTGATGCGTCTGGCCGAAATTAAATAGACGCCGAAATTGAATAGATATAGACTGCCGTTTCCAGTTGCCAAGATCTCTGGTATCAACGAACTCTACGACCGAAATCTGTCGAAATGCTTCTCGGTATACTTTCGAAAATACAAAACGGCTGTTAGAGCACGCTTATTATTATAACTGACAGATATTTTCAAAATTTACGTACATCTGACGGTCGAAATATAATAGAAATCCAATTGTTTTATCGCCGGATTGGCGTCGTGACTCCTGTTTATTATATATTGCTCCCGTTCTCTCGCGTGTCCGCATTCTCTCTGACATTTTGATAATTATACGCGGATACCTACTTTCCACGTTAGTGTGCAGGAGTTCATAGGTACATACGTACGACAGTACTCACCTATTTCGAGAAACTTTTGGCCATGTGCCATGTCGAATAGCCGACGCTATTATGCGACCCAGAGTTCACTTAGCGTCTTAAAGTTCATTCGTGGACCTTTGTTTTCCTGAAAATATTCACTGTCAATCAAACGTCAGATTGCGTCTCGTTCCAATTTACTTATTTTCAACAAAATGACATTCCACGATTTCATCCAATACAGTACGTGACTGAAACTTTATTGACGAATACATCCAAGATGGTCAATCAATAATTAACTGTATTTACAATTTTTTAAATCAAATTGATTAACACATTAGAATTATATCGTTGCAACGTTGCAATATTTTCATTTATTTAATGCAAACATCGCGTCTACATAGGATTAGCGATTAGACGTAAGAGATTGCTCCGAAAATGTGCAATCAACATGAATTTGCATTTAAAGCGACGAAGATATCCAACGCGATTCTTATGTTAACTATATTATTTTTTTCCGATAAAAAAATTTATATATTTATAATCAAATATAAATGTATATAATTATATATAAAATATGTGTACCCATATATGTTTTCTTTGTCTTGTATAATCTCTGTCTATATAGAAAAAATAATAAAAAGAATAAGTAAAAAATAATTAGAAAAATAACTTTTACATTGTTTTTTTTTACATAAAATTGCGATCACATTATACAATATTTTATATATAATTACATAATTTTATACATTATCATATATGATTATAGGTAATTTTTTCTCATTTTCTTAAACTTTATTTTTCATAAAAAAAACAATGCGAAAATTATTCTTCTAATTATTTTTCAATTTTTTTGCTTATTACTTTTCCTGTATATATATATGAACAGAGATTATACAAGAGAAAGAAAACATATATGAGCATATTTTATATATGTATATAGTTATATATATTTATATTGATTATATATATAAACTTTTTTTACCGGGTGGCATTCAGGTAATCAAGATCCAACTGAACTACTCTCTTCCTTGTAGCAATGCTAGCCTATAAGCGAGGCGAAGCGGCGAGCAGTTGAAGTGGTCCGAAATGTCGCAACAGCATCCGTCAAGGCCACCCGGAGGAGGCCACGTGCCTCCGGGTGGCTGGTCGGGACGATCTAATGCGCCGAGCGCGCCGAGTCCCTTCAGGCCCGCTTCGCCGTATACGCCCTCGTCGTCGCCGCATCCGCAAGGACGAATCCACCGTGGGCCTCCGACTCCGGTCCATCCAGGTCATCCTATGTCGCCGCTCGTCTACCCCGGAATAATGATGCACCCGATAAGCCCGGTGCCGATCGGGATGCCAATCTCACCCGGGATGTCACCCGTCTTCGGCTGCCCGACTTCCGGTTACATCCAGTGCCCAAGGCCACGGTGGCCTTCACCGATACCTACGGGCAGTCAAGCGCCAAGGCCATTCATACCGGCGCAGGTATGTATTTATGCAGAGTGAAGAATAACAGATCGATAATAATGCGTCGTCGTTGTATGTCTACGTTGCGTGTTATAGTACTTGCCGGGTTGTTTAGACTCTCGAATGTTTAATTCATTTAAACCTACCACATATGGTATGGCTAAATACGGTGCGTTTAAAAAAATATACTTAAGTACCCACTCAAATTTCATATTATTGATTAGACGATTTGTCAACTAGAATGTATAAATAATACTAGAAAAATAGTTCATTGTGTGTGTGTGTGTGTGTGCTGGAATTCGTTGGAGAGTGAACCCCAGTAATAAACAAAAATTCATAAAATTTAGATAAAAATAGTTTCAGGTCTAAATGGATTAATTTAATATAATACGAATGAATTGTCACGTTAGTACAAAGAGTTCGTCTACATAGATCTAAAAGTAAAAATATATACACTACAGCTAAAAAATATTTGCCCACTCTAATTTCTACATGAATTTTTTAAATGTTTAATTTCTACTTTATTCTGTTATATTCTCTTTATATTTGTAGAATGAAAAATTTCGATCTATTAAACATTATTATTACATTCAATGTCCACTCTTAAAATTGTTCATTAATCTTTTGAATTTCTATTATTTAATTAAGAAAGACAAAGTGGGTAAATACTTTTGAGCGGTAGTGTAGTTTTGAAGTAATTCTTAATAATTAAAATAATTATACTAACTAGTTTTGACTCTTTGGTGGAACACATACAGGGTGTCCCATTTTAAAGAGTACAGTGCTACATTCTTGCGAACCGACGATTTTACTGAAAAATGTTTAAAGTAAAATGTTGTGCTCGCGACCGCTCGTTCTCCGGACAATCGCACACGCGTGCGCCCCCGGAAATGAATAGAATACAAGTTTTGTAAAGGAACTCTCTTTAATTCAACATAGCACTACAGAAGAACTCTCAAATCGGTACGTCTGCTCGGGTCGGAACTAAGTTGCAAAATCCAAGATGACGCCGGTTTAACAACCGATACTCCCGTTGATCTGGAAACTCGCTTCGCCCAAATACTCGCCCAAATACTCCACAACTTAAGCCAGCAGCACACGGAGCGTTTTTTCCTGCTGGATTGCTTGCGATCTAGTAAATTACTAGAAATCTTGCGTTCTGAGTGGTGCAATTTTAGTAATTTACTAAATCGCAAGCAATCCAGCTGAAAAAACGCTCCGCGTGTTGCTGGCTTTACTCTGTTTCGAGGGGGACACTTTATGATGAACACACGTTTCTTGTATTTTTTCTAAATGGAGGTGTTCCTGGAATTTCAAGGTGACCTTTGTTTTTAAAAAATGGAATGATATGGTTTTTTAATATAATATGATGCCTCTAGTTATTCTGCACATACAAGTATTAAGATATAAAGTTATCAAAAAATTAATAGTTTTTAAAATATTTTATACTTTATTTTGTTATATTATAAGTAAGTATAAAATATCTTGTAAACTATTTATTTTTTGATAACCGTACCTGAATACTTTTATGCACAAAATAATGAGATGAATCAATTGGTGTAAAGAAAGCACATATAGTAGCTTTTCAAAAATGTAACTGCACAATTTCATAATTTTTTTAAAAAAAAGTACGTATGTGTTTTTTTACACCAACTGATTCATTTCATTATTCTATACCTAAAAATATTAAGATATGATTATCAAGAAACAAACAGTTTACAAGATTTATATTTCATGTCAAAATATGCCAAAATAAAATATAAAATATTTCGAAAACTATTGATTTTTTGATAAGTTTACCTTTATGTGCAGAATAACTCTAGAGGCATCATATTATATTTAAAAAATTATATAATTCCTTTTAAAAAACAAAGATCACCTTAAAAACTCAGGAACACCTCCATCTAGAAAAAACGTGTATTCATCATAAGATGCCCCCTCGAAACAGAGTAAGCTTTATTTAAAACATTTTTCAATAAAATCATCGGTTCGCGAGATATAGCACTGTACTCTTTAAAATAGGACACCCTGTATATGTCCCAGTATATTTAAAAAATCATATTTTTAGGAAATATTGAGCTATTAAGATTAACTATAGGGCTTGTTTTAAAAAAAATTGTTTAAATATTAACTAAAAATATTGTGATAAATATAATCATAAAATAATAAAAATTATTCACGTAGTAAAAACGGAAAGTTTTCGGACTAACAATGAAAGGTTCGACATAATGCTGAGTATTATTTTCACATGACGATTATTCAAATATAACTGATGGTATAAATTTTTTATGATATTTATACTGTACATAATATATAAACGCATGTAATTTTCAAGTCTTTTGTACTTTAATGATAGAAAAAATTATATAATCAATAAATCTATTATGGATGATAGAACTATTGATGGAGAATTTCTTAAAAAAATAATGGGAAGACCTGTCGATTACTTGGATAAAAAACAAAAAAAATGAAGAATGATATATTACACTAGCAAATATTGGAGTTTACATACTTGACGTGTCTGACAGTCGTAGACGATATCATATGTGTAGTTTCAAAGGTATCGAAAAAAGAGAACTATTTGTGTAAAACATGATTATACATTGGATATGAATATATATACAATTATGTATTGGGGCATATTTCTGAAAGTTCCATAAAAAATGAAATATTATATTCCTCAGTGATAAATAATTTCATTAAAATTTGATATTTTATTTATTGCATCTGCCATTTTGAATTTTTAAATTTTGAACTCATTTTTGTATTCAGGGATCTCACAAATCTTTAAAAACAACTAGACAAGACATGCTCCAATTTTTAATAAAAGTTTTACCTAAAAGGATTGAAGGATTTCCTCTCTATTAAAAAGAATAACTTTATTTAAAGCAAAATTTAATAGAAAAATGGCGAAGCTTTTGTCATTTTTAGTAAAAATTCTCAGCATATGCTGCAATAGAAAGAAATGCGAGATATCAATGCTAAAACGTTTTTCTTCCGAACTTGCAGAGTTCTTTCAGAAGCGATTCGGCATCACCGGTACCATGCACGCCGCCAGAATATCTGATAGCACCCTATAGACCCGGGGATTACGAGTATATTGGCGTGCCCTTAGACCATACGCAGACGGATGAGGAAAGCAGCGGTCCCAGCACAGCCGAGATCATCGCCAGTCAGAGTCAAGATTATGTGGACGAAAAGCTTGCCGAGTACCAAGCTACCATCCAACAATTGCAGGGTGAGTTTTATGAAGCCTAGGGGATCGATTTGTTTTGCGATGGAATCGTATCGATCACGTTACAGGAAGCCCGATGGACTATCATTAAACCCTCATTCATTTCTCTATAAAACCCTTAATTATGGACTATCTCCCAATCCAAATCACGAAGCGTTGTTGTTGCGCACGCAAATTTTGGCCATGGGGATGTAAGTGCTGTGATTGTATGTTGTGTCTATATATGCATACCGTAAGGAAGCCGTAAAATTCTCGTCGATTAGGGAAACACCATTAGAAACTTATTTCTCCCATAATTCTCTTGCGTTTTATCGCGATGAAGCTAATGTTGAGCTATTTCGCAGAAATCGATACAATAAATTCCGTGCAAATGAAATATGTGGTTCCTCAGTATTTCGAAAATGAAAATGGACCTAATCAGAGATAAGATTAAAGTTGTCTTAAATTCTCTATTTTCGATATCTTTTGGTAAAACGAAAATTGTAGCTTTAAGAAACTTTCCGTTTTAGGGGAAAGGGGGAGAATGCGGGCCACTTAAGGAAAAATGAAAATATTTTAAGAAGTATTGCAATTATTTATTCGACAATTTTTTTGTTGCTTCGTACAACTAAAAAGCAATCAAATTACATAGCGTTCTTCTTCCTATCATTAACACAAATTATATTATATTAAACACAAGATATAATGAATAAGTTCGACCTGACTGGCCAGATATATTTAATAAAACACAAC
>NJRP01000279.1:21653-38820 GCA_003063835.1 Aphaenogaster floridana
ACGAAAAAACATTTAATTACAGTGTTTTGGAAAGCCCTCGAGATAAGCTACAAGAATATGCAATAAAAAGTAGGCGGTTCCATTTAAAAAATTGAAGGTGACCTTCACGTGACCTTCAAGCAATTATTCAAGGTCAAACTAATGACACTATCTTATGTGCCCCTCGAAACCGAACTTTTGTCTGAAACATTTTTGCGTATTTTCCATATTTTTCGAGATATTTGCCTGCATAGATTAAAATGACTCACCCTGTATTATGTTATATTATATTATTTTTATAATATTTTCACATAATAGACAGAATTATATCTCTCCTTAACATATAATCGTTAGCAGAAGTTTCAGGATAACTGTTCCCGTCCGATCATCAAAGTAAAGGAGCGTTGGATGGCGGTCCGAAGTTGAATGGGTGACCGCTTATTACAGAAAAAAGTACTAAAAAAGTATTCAGTAATAAATTACCAGTAAATACTGGCAGTATTATTTTACTGGATCCAGTACTACCCAGTAATTCTAAAGTACTCGCCAAAATAATACTGCCAGTATTTACGGTAATTTATTACTGAATACTTTTAGTACTTTTTTCTGTAAGGGTTATGGCCTTATATAATCTTATATCATCATATATGACCATACAAGCTCTTATCAGGCCAAAATTCATATATAAGCATGTAAGATCGCTTCTTATATGAGCATATAAGAGGTATTTTTTCCCGGGAACAGCCTCTCTATGCAAAATAAACTTTTGTTTAAACAAATAAACGCTAAAATTATAAAATAAAAACAAAACAAATGAAAGTCTCTTCTTTTAACAAAATAATAAAATCAATTATTGAGGAAAATGAAAAATCACATTAATAAAAGTATCTAAACCTATTAATTGAATTGTTTGGTACAAAAATCACATATGTAGTTGTTTGGTTTGTCACAACCAGAGCATTCTTTGTGCGTCTATTTACCACAGGCACAACAGCCGAGTGGCCCTAGGACCGTTAATTTCTTTAAGTTATAAAAATCAGAGAAATTTGCAAATAAACAGGAAATCAAATATTATTATCATAAGATACATTAACGACATAACATTATGATACTTAAATAATGTGCTAAAGACAGTGGCTGAATACTTACTTCTTTGATAAAAAATTACGAAAAATAACAACAGAAAACGTGGTTTACAACGTGCGCTCGCTAGCCTATGTGCACGGACTGGTGCGACGAACCATTGTTTGTTGGAACGGCGGCAGGGAGGGGTTCCCTCTCCGCTGAAGCTCAACTGTTTATGACTGTTAGATATACCTAAACCACGCTGGCTCTTATTGCCAGCAGGCTCCCATTACCCCCCGCTCCCCTACTAGTCATTTTGTGAAATAAAGATATGTATATAGGGTGTTTCGTTTTAAATGATACAGGACCGATTGGTCCAACTTCTTGATAAGCTAACTAACAGTTAAATTATATGCTTATCTTTGTCTAATTTGAAGGAGAAGCAAAGAGAGACATATGATTTAACTATTAGTTAGCTTACCAAAAAGTTGGAACAACCGGCCTACAGTCGATTTTCTTCGAAACTATCGATGATACAAAAAAATGTTTCAGAGACAAAAGGGTTTAAAAAGACGCATTTAATGGCAGTATTAGTTTGATCATAAGTGATGTTGCCAAAGTCAGGTTAAAGTCAACTTAATTTTTTTAAATGGAACAATTTGCAATATGCAATTACATATTTTTTTGAAAAGCAACCATGTGTTTTCTTCACATTAATTGATTTATCCCACTATTCTACGCATAAAAATTAAGGTACAGTTATCAAAAAATGAATAGTTTACAAGATATTTTATATTTTATATCAAAATATGTCAGAATAAAACATAAAATATCTCGTAAACCATTGATTTTTTGATAGCTTTACCTTAATACTTTTATATGCCAAATAACTGGAGGAATTATATTATATAAAATCACGTGATTCCATTAAAAAAAATAAAGTTAACCTTAATCTGACTTTGGCAACACCAAAAATTATGGTCAAATTAATACTGCCATTAAGTGTATCTTTTAAAACCCTACAACTTTTGTCTGAAACATTTTTTTGTATCGATAGTTTTGGAGAAAATCGACTGTATTATTTAAAACAAAACACCCTGTATAGTGGACGTGGAAATAAGGTCCTTGTTTACAGACTCGGTTTTGACGCAGAAAGATATAAAAGCAGGACGCATCGTTACTTGCGAACATGCTTACGGTATGCATTCCCAGGATCGTAATTCGTCTGTGCTTCTTGCGCAACGGGCCGCGACGTCGCGTCGTGCGTCTCGCATACTCGTTGAATCGAACTGTGCAAGGGAAAATAGGATAGAATCCGTGGAGACGTGAACGAGTTATAAATAGACGTGACGAACACCTGCCGCGCCGTTCGCAATCGTTACGTTCGCTTTTCCTGTCAGAGACACGTCGCTGTCAGCCCCGAATGGACGAATCACCTCACCGATAGATTGATAGTACAATGTTTAAAAACCGTCCTTAATTCATACATACAAAATGTACTAGGAATTAGGACTGTTACTTTTGATAACTTCGAAGATTCGAAGCTTCGAAAGAATTTGAAGCTTCAAAGTTAACTCCGAACCTCCGAAGTTTAAAGTACATTTAAAGCTTCAAAGTTAACTTCGAAATTTCAAAGGTACCTTAAACTTTAAAGGTTCGGAGTTAACTTCGAAGTTTCAAATTCTTTCGAAGCTTCGAAGTTGTCAAAAGTAACAGCCCTACTAGGAATCATGCTCTGAATATTCGACTGGTCGGTTCAAATATATCATCAAATTTTGCTTAGAAAACATTTAATAAAAGAAATTCATTTCCGAAGAGAATTATTTTTTCATATAAGGCTGATGAGGTTTCATATCTTTAAAGTGTTATTTAAATTTTTCACTATCAGGTTTCAAAATGTTTTGACGGAATGATGTCAATTGGAATTTGGCTATAAATAGATCGTAACACGTTCATTAAAATTTGTAGCGCGTGCTTGCGTATGCTTCACGCGTGCTTAATAAATCTTGCGGCTTGTGTCAGCGGATACATGACTCGTGGGAGATGAATGCGTATGAAATTGACATCTTGCCGGCCAATTAAATCAAATGCCAGGTAACTCGGTTTCCAAGTTGATGATCGCGCACTGAGTATCGCGTGCCCGATTAAGATGCGGGATGCTCTGTAATTGCGGAGACCGCTTCGCCGCGGATTGCAACATGTCAGAACGATGTTCGCGCGAATGGAGCTGATGAGTAGTTCGTGACATTAATGATCGTGTTAAGGAAATCTTATCGCTATCACATCAGTTATTAGTAAAAAAAAGGATTACTTGCTGGAAGCAGCGACTATGGACTATAATTCTCTCAATCCGTGATCAGACGATTAAATAATAATCGCTCATATGCACTTACAATTAGTTGCTTTAATGCGTTGCAACTGCGCGCGTGACACGTAATTTGATTTATTCCCAGATTTACATTATATATGCTAATAGGTAGAATATATTTGCGCAACATGTTGATACATCGTTATTTGAATTTTTTGATCAATTTCTTCTGAGATTTATGGGTTGTTTTGGTGCACGGCTTTTAGAGTATATTTTTATCTCTTAAGACCTTTAATCTTCTTTATTGCACCGCGACGTCAAACGGTCTTAGACTACTTCAGTTTCGTCTCTCCGATGTGCTGCTAAATATTTCACGACATCTTAACTCCAACTTAGTAAGGATTAACAAATAAGACTCTGTAGGAAAATCAACCAAAGCCCTTAGAGTTTCCGTCGTTTTCTTCTCTTAGTAATTAAAATTGTTGTTCTCTAGAACCATAAATTTTTGAAAAATAGTCTTGCAAAACCTAACTTGCAGAAAAAAAGTGTTACTTTCAAAGAAAGACTTCTATGTATCTTACACATTTATTAGGAGAGAGTTGCCGAATGCGTACCACTTAAGCTATTTTTTATTATATTTCCCATTTGGTACTGATTTGTACGCAAATAAACGTTGGAAATTGTAGCTTGATGTTTCAGGCACCTATTGTTACATAGTTAATCTTTTTACTAATAACAAATTAATTCGTTATAAGTCTTTTTGTAACATGATGTAACCGATCGCCTAAATCGTCTTCTAAATCATACCTCCTTGAAAGTATCGAATTTTATGAATAAAAATAATTAAAAATATAAGATTAGTAAAAGGAATCATTACCTAATACCTATTTTATTAATAATTTATCAAAAAACGTATTTATCAAGTATTTAATAATTAATAAATAACAATAATAAAAATGTAAGGACGTCAAAATAAAACTGGCTTAAATTTATTTTTGCAATTGACATTTGTATATATATAAGCACGAATTCCTAAATCTTACTGGTACGATATAGAAAATCTTATGATAGTACGATTTAGAAAACTTGATAGATTTTATAAAAATGTCGATTTATATATATAATCTTTATAATAATTGCAAATATGTATATTTATATACAATATAAATGTAAAATGTTCTACAATAAACTTTCTTTTATGAAAATATAAAAATTCTGAATAAAATTGCATGATTACATTATTATCAGCTACATAAATTGATCCAAAATTAACATCGGTTTACCTGATTTTTTAAAGTATTATTAGTACGCACAAAACAAGATGTAACTTGTTAAATTTTTGTCTATATTACTTATTTCTTATTTATTTCATATTTTTGACTAAATGTTACTTATATTAAGTAATAATACAAAATATTGATGAGGTACGATTTAGGCGACCGATACGCATTCAGCAACTCTCCCCTACATCAAAGTGCTTCTTATTCTTTATATATTATACTGAATCACACACATGCCATGACACAATCTCGTTTCATAACCGCATAATCATCGATTAATTCAAATCGTCCGAAGTTTCCCCTCGTGAGAGAGGCAGCACCTGAAGCGACCGCATCAACGCTCGACGAGCTAGTCGATCTGCCGGCTGGCATCGTAGGTAAATCGAGCGGGCCAAGGGTCAGGAAAGAGGCAGGATAAGCGGATTATTTGAACGAGAAAAGTAAGAGGACTTTGGAACAAACCACGAGTTTCTTCTCGGAGGGGGTCTGCCGTCAAGTTTGTCTTCGGTACCGGCGTCGCTCGTCGTCCCGTGTCGCGCCGCGTCGCGTCCCCGTCGCAGGCAAGTGGGAATGGCGGCGGTACGAGGCGGAGGAGACCGAAGGAGGAGGTCTCGACAGGCCGGTAGTATCGAACCGGCGTCCGTTGCGCACGGCCATACCGTATACATTCCGTATTCGTACATTCCATGCGCGCGCCACCGACGCGAACTATACGTGGGTGCGCACTCCGCTGTCATGGGTGCTGATAAAAAATTAGCCCGAGATATACTCGCAGGCAGGGTTGCGATTCGCTGATTCGATTAACAGAACGATCCGAACGCGTCTGTAACTATTCGCACGCTCTTGATAATTATCGAAACGGAGCAGGTGACGCGAATGCGCCGTATGCGCCTCAGTGTATGGGGTGTGGTGTCGGGAGAACAGGTGTTGGGCTAGCAGAGTTCTCGGGTATAAAATTAGAGGGGAGGAAAGAAAGAAGAATCGGGCTGACGTGCGGAGTCGACGAGCGACACGTGCCAGTTGATGATTGCCGGGCGAAAACAATGAAGTAAAAGGACACACAGCCGCTCGAGCATGTCGCGGATGACACCACCCAGAGGTACTCCGACCTCTCCTAGGGTAGACAGCGCCGGCGGTGGCGGTGCCGATGGTGGCGGCAGTCCGAGAACGCCACGTGGTAGCCGGCTGCGGGACCGGGTGAGCTTCTTCGAACAGGTCTGGTCGGCAGGACGTAGCCCCAGCGCCGAGGATCTCCTGGAGGACTCGGACGGACGCAGATCGTCCTTCCGTTCGCCAACGCACCGGCGACCGTCTTCCAGGGCGAGTGACTCCTCGTTTGAGGAGAGCTTTGAGCGACTGGTAGAGGAAGGCGAGTTGAACGGCGCTAAGGTCGTAAAGTTTGAGAAGATCACCGTGAGGAAGAGCGTACGTGCGATCAGTTCTAGCACGAGTAACGGCGATACCGTGATTGCTCAGCAACGGGCCTTAACGGAGTCAAGCAGAACTCCCAGCGAGGAGCACATCCACGAGGATTCGGCCTATCAGAGTCACAGCCACGGCGTGCAGAGTCACGGCAGCAAGTCCAGCTCGGTCACCTCCTTCACGAGGTTCCCCTCGGAGGAGAGCCTGTCGCAGAGAAGATGCAGTAGTCCCCGGCAATTGGGCCCGGACGAACGGCCACCCTCGGAGTGGTATGCCGAATATCGCAATCAGAGCTTCCAGAATGTCGCCGCGAGAATCGAGTACGTGCGCAGCAGAAGCGAGTACGACGCGCACATCGCCGAGATCAAAGGTACAGGTGTCATTTTACCTGAAAATCAAGAATCTCTGGGCTGCTGTTGATTCTCTTCTCGTCCTTCACGCAGAAGCGTATCTACGGAAAATAGCTCCTATAGCAAGCACTGAAATTGCGCCCCTGTCCAAACACACATATGACACATCTTTTAACTTACCATAATATCAGCTCAAAAATACAAGTTAAGCTTTTTAATCTTTTTAAATTTAGGTAGCAACTTGTTAGACTGCTGTTTTAGCTTTTATATGCATTAATGTTTATCATGCTAGAAGAAGGACGTTGGATCGTACCAGATTAATAAAAATTGCGCCCCCTTCAAGTGGCGCCCAGGGCATATGCCATACTTGCCATACCTTAGATACGCCTCTGCCTTCACGTATCGTCGTCTCGATACTTCCGACGTTCACGCCGGCCGGCGAGATTCGCTCGCGACAGTCGTTCGAAGTATCGGAAATTCTTGCGCATTAAAGCACCGGTATTCGCGATAAAAGAAATATTCTACCGACGGTTGTTAATAGATTCCATAATTGCAATTATTGATTGTCCGCAGCGTATTCTATATTTGATTAAAAGGGATATCAGTGTAGAATTATTTAGTGCGTTGGCGATTCGGTTAGTCTTACTCGGCGATTTTACGCATT
Organism: Aphaenogaster floridana; assembly: GCA_003063835.1. Classification (NCBI taxonomy): domain Eukaryota; kingdom Metazoa; phylum Arthropoda; class Insecta; order Hymenoptera; family Formicidae; genus Aphaenogaster; species Aphaenogaster floridana. The sequence continues at coordinate 28,722 of NJRP01000279.1, forward strand.
GCGATACATTGATTTTGGCTGACAACTGCATTTTGCAAACCTTGCAATTCTTGAGACAGCCATAGAATCGAGCTCATTTAATTTTTTGAGACCGTTAGGACTTTTAAATGATTGATTGCTGTGTTGACGCTGTACAGTTATCGAAGTTTAATCACAAATATGCCGATACGGAGATAATCGCAGAGCAAAGATATCTCTTCCTGGAAAGTAGAATGCAACGAACTTCTCACAGAAACGATATATCTTTTTACACATCCGTCAAACTTCATGGATAAAAAATCTCCATAACAGAATAATCATTTACGGGACCATTGCGTAACATTGCCATTCATACGCTTTCAACGGTGCGCTGCGTATAAAACGCAACGCGTCTCGTAACGCGCGCTGGTATAATAGTTAACGATGACGATCGTAGGAACCTCAGTTCAAGGCTATCCTTCTATCTTAGTCCACATCTTTTATCCGTTCTCTTGTTCCCCTGAAGTTCTTCTACGAGAAATACGAAGGGAAATTTTACAGCCATAATGTTACATAATAAAATCAAATGTACTTTTGATATATGAATATAAAAATACAAACAAAACTCAGGTTCAAATTATTACAGTGGTGAGAATGCGATCTGGAGTATCCATACAGCACAGAAAGATTGCAGAAACATTACATAAATATTTCAATGTAACAATAGAATATTTCATATATATTACAAAATATTGCTACAATGTTGTTGCAAGATTGCAGTAACATTAAAATGTCCGCCCTCAATTGCAATGTAGTATTACAGTAATCTTACAATATCTTACATATCTGTAATAATATAATACATTGCTATTTTAATAGATAAATTTTGTAATTTTATAGAGGCGCCTAAGATAAGAAAGAATATATGATTATACATTCATAATTGCTTTGGGCATCCAAAGCAATTATATTAAGTTATACGATTATTATTGTGAATATATAAAATAACTTAATAAAATTATATTTCTAATGCAAAACAATTATAAACTTATCATATACTTTTTCTTATCTTATATGTCTTTATATGCTCGCAAAGTTTATCTGTTAGAATCTAAAATATATACACATTTATTGGAAACTTTTTTTTATAAGACTTATTGTTAGTTAACTAGTCTCTTATAATAATAATAAAACTGTGAAGCAATAAATCGACCGATCACTGTTGAGAATTCTTTATGATTCGAGATAATAGTGATTAGTCTAGTCGTCTCTGTTTAAAAGCCTTATTGCTATTTTTTCAAATATTCTTGAGTAATATATAGTCATTTTTTTGGTAAACAAAAATTTCTTATTTATGTATTATGTATGTATGTGCATGTACATATACAGGGTGTCCCATGACTCGAGGTCCATACATTAAAGGCGTGTTATTGAAGTTATTTAGAGTTAAAATTGTTTAATAAACATATGTCCGCGTAAATGCTTCCTAACAGAACTACAACCATTGAAAGTTGATGTGAATATTTAAAAAAGGAAAGAAAAAGGACATTTAATTTAACTTGTTTATTTACAAATGTATTGCAAATTCCGTTTAAAATTATCTCCTGCAGATTCAATACAAAGTCTTGCCCTGCGTAAAAGTGATCTAACAGTTCGCTCTACGCGTAAAAGTAATCTAAAAATTCACTATGCCAGGAGAATTTCTTATTAATTAATAAGACAATTATTAATAAACATATTAATAGGCAATAAGACAAGAATTAATAAAACAATACCAGACTGACAGAAAATGTTTCAAATATTCACATCAACTTTCAATGGTTGTAGTTCTGTTAGGAAGTATTTACGGACATATGTTTATTAAACAATTTCAACTCTAAATGACTTCAATAACACGCCCTTAATGTATGGATCTCTAGTCATGGGACACCCTATATAATAATTAGTTTCTTGTTATTTTGCTTTTTTGTCAAGATATGAAGGTCACCTTGAGTTTTTTAAATGAAATATGTAACATTTTTGATCCTGCAATTCGAAAAAATATTGAACACTGAGTAAAAACTATTAAGGTATATGGGATCAAAAATCAGTAATTACTGAGATACTTTTAAATAATTTTTAATGTAAATAATGCTCAAAATCGACTACGCACTTGTATTGATTGTAATGGACAACACGAGCATTACTTACATTAAAAATTATTTATAAGTATCTTAGTAATTACTGATTATTGAACCTATATACCTTAATAGTTTTTTACTCACAATCAGTGTTCAATATTCTTTCGAATTACAAGGTCAAATGTTACATATTCCATTTGAAAAACTTAAGGTGACCTTCATATTTATTTATATGAAACATTTTTTCATATAACAAATAGTTTACGAGTAATTGAAGGTAGTCGAGTTAGGTGCCTCACCCTGTATATAAACAATCTTTTAAATTGAGAAACATCAACTATAAATATACTGTTTTTTAAATGTTTCTGGAATGTTGCATTTCTCATGAAATGTTACAATAACATGTTTCTGTGTCCCACAATATTACGTTGCAACTTGCAAGATTGCAACCAGTGATGTGCCGTATAGTTTAAGTCAATTCTTTACATGATTACTTACGTGTAAAGAATTAATTCTTTACATTGCTATTTTCTACGTAAAAATGTAAAGAATATAAACAATGTAAACAATTTTATTTCGTAATTGGCTGATTTACATTTATAATAAACAAACATTTTTTAAAATAACCTTTATTTAAATTTTCTAAGTCAAATACAAGTTTACCATAATAATAAAAATAATTTGTTTACTCTACTTTAATTCAACATAACATAATAAACCAAATATCACGATTATCCATTGTCAAGTGTGAATGAACGAACTTTATTTAATATTCGTCAGTTTTATTAGAATCGGTTATTCTAAAAGAGTAGTATATATGTAGAAGTTTTTTTGACTGTTCAAAGGTCAAACTTTTCAATTCTTTACATATTTTACATTGTTTACATTCTTTACATTCTTTACGTATTCTTTACTCCATATGTAAAGAATTAATTCTTTACACGTAAACGCACATCACTGATTGCAACATTGCTGCAATGCATTTGAAAGGTTCTGTGCTGTATTTTCACACGTTAGTCACTCCTCCCGCGTTTGTGACAAAACTCTGTCGTTGCGGTGGCTCCTGTCGGATGACGGATCAATCGAGTGCGCCAAATTTTAAGGAGCGGGGATCGTTAGCGGGAGCACCCACGCGCACGTCCGAAATACATATATTCTCGCGTATGCGTATGCAGCGAAAGGTTGATTGTCCGTCGCGTTAATGACAGCAAAACTTCTGCGGGCGGGCTCGTTCCATAGCACTCTCGCACGCTGCGCGATTTCCATAGTTTACCTCACAGGCCACGTGCGCGCCCTACAACATGCGATCTTACCTCATCGTTTATGCGAAACACCAATTACCAAACAATTAAGAAACAATTTTGCGTGCAAATATAGGAACTAATGAAGAGCGATACGACCGTATTAACGAGTCTCAATCTTCTTCTTCTTCTTCCCAATCCCCAAATGAATATCCGGCCCAAGGTAATGGGCCACAGTACCACGCTTCAAAAGGATCAATTGATCCAAAAAGAAACCTCGTCAGGGAAGGAGGTTCTGCTTCGAGTCTCAATCTTAAATAGTAAAAGTTCTATTTATAACGGAGTTCTCTCTGTTTGGTTCTTGAAATTTAAGATTTAATTGTGCTTGTAAGATATTTAATGTTGAAATTCGGAAAGCACTAATAAATCAAAATTCTTAATGCTCGTTAAAGAGGAATCTACTATAAAGTTGTTTTCGACGTTCAAATTCGTTTCCGCACAAAAATCTATTTCTGTTTCAAAGAATTTAATTAATCGAACCTGCAATGATAATGAGATACGCACAACTTATCATTTATATTTTTACATGCAAACGTTATGTCGTAACTTTTGTTTTTATCACGATTGTATTTATCAGGTTATTTATTAATATCATCTATATGATATCGCGTATCGATCAATGCATATTTGACACGCTAAGCTTCAAATTAAATGCCAAACGGCACCTTTCCATAAAGACTCATAGATATATTTGTACGTCTGATAAATCGCCCGAGTTATCGTATGAATGTCAAGGCCACGCTCGGTTATCTCTCATCTCAGGGCTGGCTTTTCGATTGGTGCACCGAGTCGTTAAAACAGTTTTACTGGTCAGACGAGAAGTAGGTCAACGGTTGACGATCAGACTTACCTAGATCGGATTGTTGTCGGGAAAAAAGGCTTCTCTACCGTAACAGTGTAATATGTTTTACATATCTGGCTTTCAGCGCAGTAATAGAGATAGTCTTATGTAATTATATTTAGACGTCTAAACGCTTTTAAAGAACTTTGTTTGCCGAAGAATTTTTTCGGAACTTTAAATACATGAAATATGTACGTGTCTACATATTTCTACGTCGTTGTCTCAGCGATGACCAAGAAACAAACGTCCCGAAAATTTTATGTGCGGCAATAGATTTATACTAAAACTTTAATAACTCCATTTTTATTTCCTAGCAACGGACTCATTTAACTTTTATGGCAATGTTTACGATAGTTATTAATTTAGTAAGACAGGATTTTAATTAAATGTTTGGCACTTAATTGGCTATAATAGTGGCGAATAAGAAAATAATTGTAGCAACGCTTGAATACATCAATATGTAGAGAAAGTAAAACAACTAATATAATTTTGTAACGTAAAGTTGGGAAATATTTGAAAGAAATAGATTAGAATTATATTTTACAGATATTGGCTTTATGTAATGTATTGTTTTCATCATTCATTTTCTCATAAAAAAAAGTAATGACGACGTTGTAGTTATAATCAATATGTCGTAAACTTTGCAACGATTATTCGTTGAAATGCATTTTCTAGCGACAATTATCGAGCAATGTTTTCTCAGAATAAAGTATAATTGCTTAATATCGATCTTCGCAAATGACACGGTTTATATACAAGTGAAGATGACTCATAACTATAAATTGTCATTCTTCATTACATAAAAATTTTTTGTTCGTCAACTATTAATTGATTTACTAAACATAAAAAGGTTTTCTTAATTTCCGTTTTGCACATTTTCATACCCGATAAAGTATCTCTTTAAATTAATCTTTCCACAAAACGCGTTTATTTTTCGTTGCTGAGTCATGAAACACACACAGAGATGCATTATTCTAATCTATGAAAATATTTGCGCGCTTGTATCTGTAGCGTATTAAACAATGCAAACACAGTGAATGTTAAAACGTGATATATTTAGTCGTATTACTGTAATTAACATATCATTATTCTTAAACGTATCCATTTAACTTGAAATGAACGTTATATGGTTCTCTCTTCTTTTCCTCTTCGGATGCTCATGCGCATCGATTGTTGCTCATTTAAATTTAATGAGCCACCACAGTTGAATAATGTATCGTCGAAGTATTCTAATGACGGAATTCGATTATGCGAAAAGCTGCCGTAAAAATAATATATATACTAATATATATACTGTAAGATTCGTTTGATCATCTCTCTCTCTTTAATAATTTATCCCGTCTCGTCCGAAGAGACGTCGTCTGACCTCATCCTCGAGAACTTGTCCCACTTTACTGGTTCCCTTTTCTCCTCCTCCATGGATACCGGACATCTCGAATGCTGTCGTCTTGCATGGGTGTCGTAATATTGGTCGGCGACCACAGACGTGATCACGAAATTATTCCATGATAAACGTCTACTTGCGCAACGAAGAAGATTAGGATATTGCTGGCGCAGAACCAGTTTTTTTGTGTCTCATGCATGGATATAAATAACGAACATCTAAATCTTTCGTTTACAAATTTTAATTAAAAAAGAATTGTTTACTTGCACGAAGATGATGTTACGAGATTCAAAATTGCTGTAATTGAAAACCAGCGAATGTGTCAATTGCTATAATATGTGGTAGGTGTTTATTTCTTTCGAAGTTCTAGCTCTGTAATTTATTCGAACCGTGGTAACAATCAGGGAAGTTCATGTACTCCGGTAATATCCTAAGTTCGAGATGAATCTATGCATTCAACTGATGTGTTGGTGGCTGTCCGTGATACACGATTCGCGAAACGGCACGCGACTGTCTCGGGCTGCTTTAAACAGCCGACAAAACGGTCTATTTATGTTTTCTTCCTTGTGCGACCGGTTGAACCATCACGACAGCGGTTAGCGTAGTGAATGTTGAAAGCGATCTGACCTCCGTGAGTTGATCGTTCCGGTTCAAAGTTTCTCTATCGATCTGGTGCTATGTCGTTAATCTTTCTTCTATCGGCCTACCTGCTTGCGTAAAAATAAATCGATCGTAGCCGAGAATTGGCTATATATAGCACAAACCTGCGAATAATAATCGAGATAGTGAAAGTCGGTTTCGGTGGTGACTATAATGTTGCTTAAATAAGTTGATGAGTCGTTATATACTATGCAAATTTTATAACCAATTATTTTTAAAGTCTTTGGAGTCAATCTATATATAATATTTCAAGTATTGATTATAATTTTTATAATAGATTTTGTAATGAATTTAAGATACTTTTAAAATTAGGATTGGAAATTCGGATTTGCTAGTATACTAACATCCGTATGATCAATTTGTTGAATTATTCAAGTTTCACTATTCGAATTTGCGAGTGTATTACTTTGGATCCCAACTATATAAGGAATAGAAAAGAAAAATATAATAGCAAATCATAATATTAAATATAATATAAAACATAATATAAAATAATATTATTTTTCTTTTCAATATTAAATATTATGATTTGCTATTATATTTTTCTTTTCTATTTGCTTTTCTATTGCTATTTTCTATTTGCTATAAAGAAATTGAAAAGAAAAATAATATTATTTTCATAATATTTAATATTATGATTTGCTATTATATTTTTCTTTTCCATTTCTTAATAGCAAATAAATTAATTTTAAAGCGTAATTAGAGAAGGAAAAGATAATTTAAATATTTTTAATACTGCTGGTGTTGTATATAAAATTAACTGTAATGATTGTGATGCTACCTACATTGGACAGACGAAGAGACATTTAGAAACGCGTTTAAAAGAACATAGGTCCGATATCAAGAAGCACCCAAGTAATCATTCGGTAATCAGCAAACACCGCCTCAATTATCAACATAATTTTAACTGGCTTAAACCAGAGATTTTACATATAGAAAAACATACTAAGAAAAGAGAGATTTCAGAGATGTTTTTCATCAAAAAACATGATAACACCGTTAATTTACAGAAGGATACAGATTATTTGAACGCGATTTATGACAAAGTAATTAAATCTATATAAACAGTTTTAATGACTTACATTTCACTTTTATTATTATGGTTCAGTCTCTCTGCTGGTAACCGTTCGTGCGTTATGACTTACTTTCTGTGTGCAAAAAAATTTTTTGACTACCTCAATTTTATATGACGAGTATTTCATTTAACATTTTTATTTAACTATGACACTCTGCATATGTAAGTTTTTTACTTCTCATCATCTCACAATACTTAGTTGTCAAAAACTGTTCGTTCGTTATCACAATATCTGTATTCATCTTTGTATTTATCTTTTTAGTTCTCTGGACTTTGACATATTGTTGGAATATTGTCATTTCCATTGGATGTAATTGTGTATGATCCATATAATTAATCTTAATTTAATCACTTGAGAAGGACCAAGATCCATGATCGAAACGTCGTGACATTTTAATTAAAATAAAATTGGCTAGTAGTGTCGAAACAAATCTCCTCTGTGGTAAATTAATTTTAATTAATATTAAAATTATAATATAATACATTGTAAGACCATTTGACTGTGTATGTGTGTGTGTGTGTGTGTGTGTGTGTGTGTGTGTGTGTGTGTGTGTGTGTGTGTGTGTGTGTGTGTGTGTGTGTGTGTGTGTGTGGCCATATACATGGTATTTTAGGAATATTAAAGTTTCTGTTTAAAATTATAATTTAATTATTATATATTAAATATATATACTAATATATACTTATATATACTAATATATATAAATTAATTTTAATTAATATTAATTTTAATATTAATATTAATATTAATTAAAATTAATTTTAATTAATATTAAAATTAATTGTAAAAATATGATTTTGCAATCTATTTAGTTTTTCGACTCGTAGATTGCTAAAAAGACTTCGAAGTTTATTTAAATTCACTAGGAAGTCTATCGTTAAAATTGAGACACGAGTTTTAGGACACTCCGCATTTGTTCTGGTTCTTAACCCGTAAACTTTCGTCCATGGTAAATACATAATGGCTGAAATTTCCTGTTGCTACGTTGATTTTTACAGGCGCACAGTTTACCTTCCGTGACGTCGTATAATGAGACCCATTAATATACCGTCGCTTTAGCCTTTGCCCATCCTTTTTTCGGAGCAGTACTCACAGGCGGACACGTGAACGAACGCACGAGTGCTCTGCCATCCGGAATCGTCACGAAGAAATCGCGATATTTGATATAGGGTCGGCCGAAATTAAACTTATATAATCGATGTCTCGTATTTTTGCTTATAATGAAGATGCATTCGTTCTTCATGTACAGCCTTAAAATAATATCCATGAGTTAATAGAGAATAATAAACTAAACATTTTTTAAGAGATAAATCACATATGATAACGAGAAGGTTTATTAGAAATATATCGACACAATTGGCCAAATTTATTTGAAAGTCACAACGTTTCGATCATTGGTTTTGGTCCTTTTCAAGTGTTAACAAATTACAACAAACATTTTATGATTGTGGCATAGTGCCCAATTAAGCCAAAAATCTAGACTAAAGAAAAAATATTAGAATCGCTGCCATAAAATTACAAAATTAATAAGTTAAAGACTTACATACTGTTCGAGTCAAGTAGATAAAAGATTATATAAATAGTTACAGAGAATAAAATCTTCGAAACGTTAAAAATGTTCAGTAATTATAAAACGTGTTAAGAACACGTCTGCAACACTCAAACGCTGACAAAAGAATAAATAAGTGAACAATAGAACAGAAAGGACAAATTTTTATTATGTATCATTTATTATTAAATCATAGGTCACGGACAAATAATCCGTATCCTTCTGTTAATCGTATTTTTATGCTTTTTGATGAGAAACATTTCCGCGATCTCCCGTTTTCTTGTGTGTCTTTCTTTATGTAAAATTTCAGGTCTTGTCCAATTAAAATCATGATTATGGGAGAGACGATGTTCACTTATTACAGAGTGGTTACTGACATGCTTCTTAATGTCGGCTTGGTGTTCTTTAATGCGTGTTTCAAATGTCGTTTCGTTTGTCCTATATAAGTGGCGTTACCCTAGGGAGAAATGGCAATCGCTGATCGATGTCGGTCGAAAAACTTACCTCGCATAAATACGAGCGGTCTGTTTGTATCCAGTTCTTATCAATCATATTTGCAATCCATTGTGCCCGACGTTCAGGATTTCTCGGAAAAATTTTTTAAACATAACCTTCAGCGGTAGAGTTGTTGCAAAATGAGGCTGAGCAGCTAATCATAATATAACAATTAACAAAAAACATACACTGATAAAAGGCCACGGCAAAAGGTTTCAGATGATTTTCGCGGTCCCAAAACCCACTTTGTCGAGTGGACGAGAACACACGATGTCCTCCGAAATTTACCGAAGAATGCAAACATGGCGAACCAATCAGAAGCGAAAACCGAATGGCCAGACTCTTATTATAGGGTCTCTAGTATCTATTAATTCGTTTTTGCCTCTTTTTATGATCAAGTTTTTTTGGTACCGAATATAAGACATCGAAACCACAAATCTCAAGTGTACGGCTAATATTGTAGCTTAGTCCATTAACATAAGGAATATTGCTTCCTCATAGACGAAGCTTTGTTTTCGTAAAAAAAATTTTTTTTTCAGTTTTTGATGCCAAAGTGTTTAGAATGTTCTAAAACCTCGTAAAAATACATTAATACAAAATGTCCGTGTGTGTGTGCGTGCGTGCGTGCGTGCGTGCGTGCGTGCGTGCGTGCGTGCGTGCGTACGTGCGTGCGTGTGTGTGTGTGTGTGTGTGTGAGAGAGAGAGAGAGAGAGAG
>NJRP01000279.1:80429-93737 GCA_003063835.1 Aphaenogaster floridana
ACAACATATGTCAAGGTCAAGGTCATCGGGGCTGGGTCCCCTAAACAGCAGTTTTACCAATATTAATTATATTAAATTAGAATGTCGTAATTTTTTTAAGTTAGATCATTCAAAACAATTATAATATGCATTATCAAATAAATTTAATATTTTATTTGTAAATTAAGTTTATATGAATTAACAAAGAAATATTTCTTTTTATGTGGGAATGTATTTTTTTTTATAACTTTTTGTTTCATATAGATAAATTTTTAACTTAATAAAAAAGTTAATAAATTAAAGTTAATATCTTTTAAAAATAATTAGTTGAAGTTAAAAATTAACTCATTTAAAATTAACAAAGTTAAGTTAAAAGTTATTAATTTTTTAACTTTATTATTTAACTTTTTAACTAGTTACTAACTTAACCCAACCCTGCTTTAAAGAAATAAAGCAGAAAAGAAGCTCGCATTTTGTAGAAGAGTTTATATAAACATCTTTGCGCAATGAAAGCGCAATCTGTTTCGCCGATTGTATTCGCTTCGTCTATCGACTCGTGCGATTAGTATTTCTTCCGGATCGTGTTAAGGACGTGCATATCGCGTAAATAATTTACATGACAGATTAATGCTCGCCTCGCGATCATGCGCCTGCGGGTGTATGCCAATTGCACATTCATATCGTGCGTGTGTCTCGTAGTGTGACGCATACGCCACCATTTCTGAGAGGGTATAGTAAAAGTGACGGCACATTTAAAAATAAAACGGCGCTAATGTATTTCGCATCCTTATAATCGATCTCGACGATTTGCAAATGCCCACGAGAAATCGCGAACACTATTCGACAGGGGCGTAGCTAGGATTTTATTTCGGGAGGGGCAGGAGGGGATTAAAAAAAAATAAAATCACAGAACAACTCATAACTTTTTTAATTAAATAAGATAACAATATTAAACTAGAAGTATATAAAAATGAAAGAAAAAGCCTATATCGGTCGCGGCGGATCTTGGTGCCTAATAATAATTATTTTATGAATATTCCTGCTCATGCGAACTGCGTGCCGCATATTCGTCGGTCTTGAAACACAGTTTTTACATGAAGCTGGAATAATTAATTCACATATTAAATTGACGAGCAATTTAATAATTTTTGATGCTCACTAGCATCTATAAGATCCCCCCAACCCCCCATTCCCCAAAAAATTATTAAATTGCTCGTCAATTTAATATGTAAATTAATTATTCCGGCTTCATGTAAGGACTGTGTTTCAAGACCGACGAATATGCGGCACGCAGTTCGCATGAGCAGAAATATTCATAAAATAATTATTATTAGGCACCAAGATCCGCCGCGACCGATATGGGCTTCTTTCATATTTATATTTGTTTAATATCATCGGTCTTATTCTCAATATTATTTGTTTAAACTAGAAGCATGCGTCTAGGTTTTTTTAGATAATCTGTAGAGTACCGCCTCTATGTTAATCGAAAAAGTCAAATTTTTGTAACTTTACATTTGTGTCAAACCGTTAAGCCTTACTTCACTCATTGTATTTCTAAGAATTCTTAATTTCCATTAATAAAAATCATTTTAACGTATAATAAATTGTAAGACGATTTGACTGGCCATAGACGGTATTTTTATTATTACGTATCAACCATACGGATTGTGGTTCTCTACGAGTATTAAATTTAATAATAATAATGCTAAAGCATCTATTAGATTCTCCCCCCTCCCCCCAACACCCTCCCATCACGAAAACTGTTAAAGAATTTTGTTGCGAAAAATATTACCTCAGCCAGGATAAAAACCATTTTATTTCTCCCTCGGCTTTCAACCTTTCGTTTTCATATATGTTCCAAAATTTCGGGGGGGGGATTTATCCCCCTAATCCCCCCCCTAGCTACGCCACTGCTATTCGATGTGTTCTTCTTTTAGCTTAACATTCGTCATCCAACACACACATCGGACTGAATATTTATACTCTCAAAAACACGTGCCGCAATTTCAAGGATCAGCTCCTTAATTGCGCGGAAATGAATTCTCTTTTAATTAATTTATTTTTGCAGCGCAACAATTGACATTTAATTTTCGTTTCTTCTTTCAGATGAACAAGAACGCGTGCAGAAGAAAACCTTCATAAATTGGATCAATTCTCATCTGTCGAAGGTAAGCGTGTATCAAGAAAAAGTTTAATACTTTTCGGAAAAGCAATAAAACAGATTCCACGCGCGGCAAGTGACCTGATATCGTGCTCCGTTTCGTTGGCAGGCTACTTGATAACGATAACGATAACGCAACAGCAATTCTCGATGGGCCAACTCTAGTTCTTTTCTTATTCGAAGTTATGTAATGTTCTCGATCCTTACGTGACGCGTAATAAAACGTGACGCGGGTTGCCTCTCGTATCGTGTTATCGAAACTTGAACGGCTGATCTAGTCCGTACCTGGCTCTTGAGTTTCAATGCTCCCCTACTTCCGCATCCTTCAGAACTTGCCTTACTGCGGAAACTCCACTCGTCGTGACATGCATGCACTAAAAGCAACGAAGTTATTGAAGCCGTGCTTCTCGTTCGTCCTCGCACCGAATAGCCGTTTCGGCACAAAGACTATGTATCATCAAATGAAGAATGAGTAACGTTGACCTACGTAGCGTACATCGGTTCAAAAATTAAGATAATCGGCAGAGTTGGGTAGTAACTAGTTAAAAAGTTAAAAATTAAATAATAAAGTTAAGAAGTTAATTTAACTTAGTTAATTTTTAACTTCAACTAGTTATTTTTTTAAAAGATATAAACTTTAACATATTAACTTTGTTATTAAGTTAAAAATTTATCTATATGAAAGAAAAAAATTCTAAAAGAAAAAAACATTCCCACATAGAAACAATATTTCTTTGTTATTTCATATAAACTTAATTTACAAATAGAATATTACATTTATTTGATAATCCATATTATAATTGTTTTGAATAATCTAACTTTAAAAAATTACGACATTCTAATTTAATATAAATAATGTATATATCCTTGAATCGGAAACTATTAGACTTTACAAATTCAATTATAAATAATATAAAATTTTGTATAAGCGGCAAATTTTGCCATTACTTGTACGAAAGGCATTTGATAAGTGAGGTAAACGAAAATGAAAACATTGTTTTGGTTTAATAATTGACATTTATTTTTCAACATAGTCTCCTTTTAGCTCGATACACTTTGTCCAATAATGTTCGAGGGTCATTTTTATTATGTCCACTGTGGGATTCATCTTTACAGCCCGTACGATCACGTTTAAAATCGGCAATCCAATTATGAACGGTTTTGAACGAAGCAGAAGAACTAGCAAGAATTTTGTCCAATTTTGCTTTTTGATCTGAGTAGTCGTTTTCTCTTTTAAAAAGTAAAACTTAATCACTGCACGAACTTCTTGTTTTTCCATTTTTCTGAAAAATACCAGAAGCGTCTGCTTTAGCAGACTGTCACACAAATACTAAACATTACACAGACTTGAAATTTGATATTTACTTGTTTGAAGGATAAAGCTTAATATCAAGAAAAGAATTTTGCCAATAATACTGACATCAATTCCTCATTTATCTTACTTATCAAACGTCCCTCGTATGTAATTTGTAGCCAATACAAGGTGTGTTCTAAGTAAGTACACAAACTTGAAGGGGATATTTCTTGGTTTATTTTAAGAAGAAAAGGTCCTATAAAAACATGTGTCCTAAACTGCTTCGTTTTCAAAATACAGGATGTCAAAGTTGTGCAAGAAAAAAATAAATAAATAAAATTTTGAAAATCTGGAAAATGTTTAAAGATATTTTCTTCAAATTTGGTATGCATATATGTGGTATTAAGAATTATTTTCCAGTAGCGATGAAACATTTTTAGATTCACCAAGGGCGTACGTATGGGTAATTATATTAAGTTTCTTAATTAAAAAATGATACGCCACTGTTTTTTTCAAGTTAAATAATTTTTTTAAATTCCAAACTAAAACTATACGAAAACTGCCTCTTGTGTTTTTTTGAAACAATGAATCGCTTTTGAGTTAAGGTTAAAAATTGAAAGTAAGAACTGTAAATAGCTCCCCTTTGGATCTAAAAATGTTTCATCGGTACTGGAAAATAGTTCTTAATATTACATATACGCATACCAAATTTAAAAATAAAATATCTTTAAATATATTCCAGATTTTCGAAACTTTTATTTTTTTTTGCACAACTCTGACACCCTGTATTTTGAAAACGAAGCAGTTTTCGGATACATTTTTATAGAACCTTTTCTTCTTAAAATAAGTCAAGAAATATTCCTTTCAAGTTTATGTACTTACTTGAGAAACACCTTGTATTTAACGTTTATATTATATTTCTCTTATTCATATGTTTGAAGAATATATGATCTGTCGTGATTACACAATTTGTAAGTATTTCTTTCCTATCTAGAGAGTCCCATCGCTTCGTATTGACGACTTAATCGAGGATCTGAAAGATGGCACGCGTCTTCTCGCGTTACTCGAAGTTCTTTCAGGGGAGAAACTGGTAATGAAATATTTGCGTTGTCATTTGCGAAATCAAAGTTAAAACCAATTGTCTAAAACGCGCGTGATGTTTTAGCCTGTGGAGAGAGGCCGTAATCTCAAGAGACCGCATTTTTTGAGTAACGCCAATACCGCGCTGCAATTTTTACAGAGCAAAAAGGTGAGTATCTCCGCCACTCTGTCGGCAAATTGAGGAAATTGATATTTAATTTCTGATTTAATATTTTCGCAGATTAAATTAGTGAATATAAATTCGTCTGATTTGGTTGACGGACGACCGCCGGTAGTATTGGGCCTAATATGGACTATCATCCTGTATTTCCAGGTATTTATAGCTACGTTCGGATATTTTAGTCATACGTAATGACGGTTATGCAAAAGAGCACCAGTATACTTAGTATGCGGTAGCTGCTTAAATATAGTGCTCGTATCACGTATCAAAGTACTTCGACAAATATGCAGCAGCACCACATTTTTGTACGCCGCGACGAGGATTAATTTGTATTTTCTTGCTCAAGTTGTAATAACTGACCTTGCCAATCAATCCTATTATAATTTCGCAATTAAACAAAATTTTAATCCTGTAATGTATATTAAGAAATACATAGTTTTTAATAAAGTTTTAAACTATGTTGGTTATGCGATTGAAAAGATTGGATATCTTTTTCTACAAGTTGAACGATCGTGACTGCTCGAGTAAATTGATTCTCGTCGCGTAAAGTAAATTGTGTCATTCTGCTAACCGTATGTATTCCAATAAACAAGCTACGATCAAAGGATCGCAAGCGGGTGAGTAGTAAAAAAGGCAAGATCGTGAATGCGATGAATGATCTTGGCAAGACGCATTGCACTTGCATGATATTGCGCATTCTATTAGTACGCACGCTAGATTATCTTTAGGCTCGGTAAGGAGAAGAAACATCGTACCAGTCCTCGGAATTTTTTTTAGATCGAGGAAAATACGAGAGCTCTCGAATATCTTGGACAAACCTGGGGCAGTCAGAGCAGCCTCGAAAGCCTCGGCACTCAGGGCTCGGCGGCGAGCGAAAGGAAACGCATCAGCAGCGAAAAGTGGAAACAAAGTGCACGGAAAACTTTACTTCAATGGGTCACCAACGCCTTGCCCAAGTCAGTACTCTGTCGAATTACTATTTGTATAATAGATACCACATGGAATTTTCTGTAATAATATTATGTCGGGATGGATTCTTTTCAGGGGCGTTGGTATTCAAGTTCGAGACTTCGGAGAAAGTTGGAGAGACGGAAATGCCTTCTTAGCCATCATCGATGCCATAAAAGCCAACTTAGTAAACATAGCAGCTATGAGAGAAGCGTCGAACAAAGCTCGGCTGGAAACAGCCTTTCAGGTTGCCGAAGTCGAACTTGGTATTGCCCGATTGTTGGACCCCGAGGACGTGGACGTACCGCAACCCGATGAAAAATCGATCATGACATACGTTGCCCAATTTTTGCACAAATATCCGGAACCGGGGAACACAGCTCCTGATTCCTTTGCGGCTATACAAGAAGAATACGACGGTCTTCTTAAGTGGCTAAACGACAGAGTCAGGCATCTTGAACAGCTTGATAGAACAAATGCCTATCCACAAAGTTATCCGGTATTTTCATAATAAGATCTCAACAGATACTGTAAATCTTAATTTTAATCTTTTAGTAAAGCCATTTATATCTCCGCAAAAGAACCATTAAAACTAATGTTTAAAAGACTTCGTGGTATTTTGAGATTAAAAAAAAAGACAAGGAAGTATAAATAAAGAAAAAAATTTATTATTTCTTATAATTTTTTCAGGAATATATGCTATTTAGAATAGAGACCGATGAGAAATCAATTATATATAAAAAGATGCAAAGTTTGGTCGATACACCCAGTATGATAAGTATCACACGAGATTCTTGGAGACATATACAAATGTTGTGGCAGCAAATGGAACTTTATGTAAGTTTTTCTGCAGTTTTTTTAGTTGGACGAACAGAACCTTGCATTGCCGGAATTTCTTTTTAAGAAATGTTATTCTTCTCTAGATGCTGCATTGGCTCTGGTTGTTAGATTCAATGTTACCGGGAGAATTAGGAGAAGTCGGCAGATGGATGGCAAGAGCCGAAGCTCTCTTGCACTCGGACAATAATATACCACAAGAAATGTCAGAAAGCACGGCGAATATAATCTCGAACAAGCTGGAAGACCATAAAAAATTCTTTCTCGATTTATCGACAATGACAGAGAAATTCCAACACGCCAAAAACTCGCCGTTAACTCGACAAGTCCGGCCTGAACAATTAGATAACATGTCTACGCGCTTTGATAGCTTACCTAATCGCGCTGCTAAGAGAAGGGTGAAATTAAAGTTCTTGGAGCACAAATGCTGCCTGATCGCTTTTCTATACCTCGTCGAGACCAAACTGAAAGGCTGGAACGTCAAATACGGCACGGAGGAGAAAGTACATCAGATGCTGGAGCAGTATCGCAATTTTGTCTCCCGAAACAGGATATTCCAGGAATTTCAGAAGGCTTATTTGGACATGCAACAAGTCGCGGAGGAGTACAAGCGTGACGGTGATATTGGTAAATAAAAATACTTTAGTTAGATTACTGATTGATATTCATTTAATTGTGACTCAAAAATGTTAAGAGGTTTGCGGATTACTATCGTGTTTTGATACACCATTAATGCCAACTTTTCGTGAACATTGCAGTTTACTTCATCAGAGCGAAGAGAACAACCTGATACAGTATCATATAGTATTAGCTTGTTTCTTTTAACATTTTTTAAGAAAATACCCGTGGAAGCCTCAAAAGTATAATTAATTGTGATTGCCAATAGTGAATTTATATTATTAGTATAAAAAGTATTTACATTTTTAAGTATAATTATTAATTAGAGTAATTAAATAGCGACTAATTTATTTAAACAAAATAAATTAATTTTATACATTAAAATAAAATTCCCTAAGTAAATAATAGCTTTTTCCTCATCGTTGTAACAACGTCATAAAATCGTGCTTTTCAGATCGGGAAGAGAGTCTTAATATCGATCGCTTTATGCGCGAGACTGCCGAAAAATGGAAGAACGTGTCAATGGATCTGCGCTGCGTCCAGAGTATGCTCGAAGAAGTCGTGGCATATTGGCGTCGTTGGACCATCGTCTCGGACGAATTCGAGGCGTGGTTACATCGCGCCGAACCCGCTCTGAAACTTCCGGAGGAGGAAAGAATGGAGTTTTTTCAAGATATCAGTGTGTGGAAGGACAAGCATCAACAGTTGTCGGACACTGTAAGCTTCCTGATCGCCACATCCGATGAATCGGTTGCATTTCATCTGAAGGAGCGTTACGCGAATCTGACAGCGAGATGGGAACAGCTCTTCCAAGAGGCTAAACAGTACATGCACGCGGGTGATCTCATTCGAATGAGAAAGGATTACAAAACGGGAGTAGAGACTCTGCAGAACTGGCTAAGAGATGCCGAGGTTGCCTTATCGCCCACCGGATTAAGTTCTACGGAGCGGATCAAAGCTTACGGAGAAAAATTGCAAACTCTTCACAACGAAGTCGAGGGCATTGAAAATCTCTTTAAGAATATCAGCAAGAAGTTCCAGACCCTTATCCAGGATTTGTCCCGCGACGAAGTCGACAAGATGATGAACACTCTGAAGAAGGAGAAAGAAGCGCTTGTTAAGATACGCGCTTTGATACCGATGCAACTTCACTTATATCACCAATTATTGGTGCAACAAGAATCCCTAGAAGCAGGACAAAAGGAGATATCTGCATGGCTAGATGAAGCTGAGAGCTTTTTGGCTAATATCAATTTGGCGGGTGGTAGAGATGCTGCCCTGGCTCAATTAGATCGTCATAAAGCCTTCTTCTCGAGAACGCTCTACTATAAATCTATGCTGGAATCTAAAAATAAAGTATTCGCTAACATCGTCAAGGCCGTGGATAGTCACGCCGACGTGGAGACCGCTGAAGGTGGAGCTACCCTGAGAGAGCTTAATGATCGATTTGTTAAGGTCTCTCAAGCGGCGCAAGTCTGGGAACAACGTTTGCAAGAATCTGTGCGACGCTGGACAAAGTTTAAAGAGTGCGAGCGGCAAATCTCCGAATGGCTTTCGGTTGCTGAGACGATGATCAACGAAAAGCACATTGACAACCGTCAATCTGTCGAGTATCACAAAAACTTCTTCGGTAAAGTTAATGAAAAATGGATACAGGATCTCGTGAAGGCCGGTCAAGATCTCCGGAACGTATTACCAGTTGACCAGCAACTCCCTATCGCAAATACGGTGGAGGCTCTTCAGAATCGCTGGAGAGAAGTACTCACTTTTGCGCCGCTTCATCTGATGAGGCTCGAGTTTCGCCTGGACGAGGCCAGTTTTCTTCAGTATCTTAAAGAAATCGAGATGGAGATCAGTTCTGAGCAGCAAGCACTTATTAATAACGACGACGTAGACGGTATTCAGCAGCGCAATAGGGAGTTTTTCGTTAACCGCGGTACTGTCCTCGAGGTTGAACGTTGTCTACAGACCTTGAAAAAGATTAGCGATGTTTACAACAAACTCAAGCCGAGAGATACCAGCTTGGTTGATGCCGCGCAAAACGCCGAACGTTTGTGGGAAGAAACTGCGCAGAAAGTGGAGAACTTGAGGGAACAGTTGCGCGAAGTTCCACAACAATGGGCAACTTATAGACAAAAGTGAGCATTCGTTTAATTTCATTGTTACAAATCGGTGTAAACTTTTTCCTTTAAATACGTTGTGTGTTAATTGATTCTAGATTCGATGAGATGGTGCATTGGATGGATCATGTTGACAGTACGCTGAGAACTATTTTACACGAGGTCAATACTTTAGAAGAATTTGAAAAGGAAAAGACTATATTCCAGGTAAGTATTGGCCAGTTTCATATACAACTGCTCTATCATGTCATTGAAATATTTAAATACTTTACTTCACCTTTTCTGCGTTCCCTCCGGATAGCTCCAGACCTTGACGGTAAATATACGCGCACCTCTATCTTTCCTAATTCCTTGTAGGATTGCTATGCGCTCAAAAATTCAATAACAATTACTCTTGGAATAAAATTTTTAATGAATACCGATTTAACCCATTAAGTCTTAGGAAGCCCCTATACGCGCTTTCCCGTTTTAAATCTTTACAACTTTGGGTCTTAATCAAAAGTGGAGGTAAATGACCCCTGCTTTTTTACTGACAAATATTAAACTAATAAATAATTTTGTTAACACTTTCGAGTAGAATAAATCGATACAATTACTATTTGACAATGAGATGTATAACAAAAATTACCTATATGGATTCAAGAAGGTGAAAGTGTGAAAGGGTGTGAAAGGAGGTTGTAAATTGTATTAAATTTTTGTCCGCTTCTTTACGCATTTCAATACATGATTTTTGTTATAGATCACTCAAGTAATAATTATATCGATTCATTCAACTTTTTTTTTAAAAAGGTAAACGAAATCATTTATTAGTTCAATATGTGTCAGTAAAAAGGCAGGGATCACTTACTTTTTTACTTCCTCATAGAGGAAGCTTTGTTTTCGAAAAAAAAATTTTTTTTAGTTTTTAATACCAATGTATTTAGAATGTTCTAAAGCGTCGAAAATTTACATTTTTTCAAAATGTCCGTGTGTGTGTGTGTGCGTGCGTGCGTGCGTGCGTGCGTGCGTGCGTGCGTGCGTGCGTGCGTGCGTGCGTGTAGGTATGTGCGGATGTCCGTGGTTGCTGTAATTTCCGCACATTTGGAGATATCGGGATGAATTTTTTTTAATCGAAAGAGATTCATTAAAGAAAGGTTCTTATTGAATTGTGCGATGATCGGTAAAGGGGTTCTTTTTTAAAACATTTAGAATTTTTTGAGAAATGTTCGTGGTTGCTCTAACTTTTGCAAAGGGCCTAGCGGAATAAGCATGTGAAATTGGCCCCCGCACGTATCAGACCCAAATTGATATCACAGGTTGGAACACATGTGATATAAAATCCCTCCAAACACTGACCTTGAAATCGCATTTTTGTAGGAGTTATGGAGGGGAAAAGTGAAATCAGTAAAGTGGATTATGCTGAAAACGGCTGAACCGATTTTAATGAAAAAAATACATGTTGTACAGACCAATAAGACAATTATATATAAAAATTAAAAAATTTGGTAAAACTACCGATTAGCGAACCCCTCTCCAACGACCTTGCCCTTGACATATGTTGTCAAAGTCATGACCCTGAGTAACCTTCAAAAGGTTTTAGCCGCGTCGGACTCTGTTAAAAAGTTATTAACCAAAAAAGTTTGAGAAATATAGTAGTTATTTTGTGTATTGAAAGGCTTAAACGACTAATATGAATGTGTAAATAGCATATGTATGAACGAAAAACACACACACACACACACACGCACGCACGCACGCGCTTACACACACACACACACACACACACACATACGGACATTTTGAAAAAATGTAAATTTTCGACGCTTTAGAACATTCTAAATACATTGGTAGTAAAAACTGAAAAAAAATTTTTTTTTTCGAAAACAAAGCTTTCTCTATGAGAAAGTAAAAAAATTAGTAATCCTTGCCTTTTTACTGACAAATATTGAACTAATAAATGATTTCGTCTACCTTTTTAAAAAAAAGTTGAATAAATCGATATAATTATTACTTGAGTGATCTATAACAAAAATCATGTATTGAAATGCGTAAAGAAGCGGACAAAGATTTAATATGTGTGTGTGTGTGTGTGTGTGTGTGTGTGTGTGTGTGTGTGTGTGTGTGTGTGTGTGTGTGTGTGTGTGCATTTACACACACACCGGTCGGGTGCAAGGGGGGTCTTCGGCCCTCCCACACCCACACCGGCGGTAGGGAAGATGGACCAAGCAAAAGTTGTATCCGGGTAAAGCAAAGTTCACTCACCTTACCGCCGGTGTGTGTGTGTGTGTGTGTGCATGTGCGTGTGCGTGTGTGTATGTGTGTGGGATATGATACTCAAAATAACTGCTATATTTCCTAAACTTTTTTTGTTAATAACTTTTTAGTGAAAAACGAGCGCGGGCTAAAACCTTCGGAGGGTCACTCAGGAGAGTGTCCTTGACAGCATATGTCAAGGTCAAGGTCATTCAAGGTGGGGTCTTCGATCTGCATAGTTACCTTATTTTTTAATACACAAAATAACTGCTATATTTCTGTAACTTTTTTGGTCAATAACTTTTCAACAAGTAGAGTCCGACGCGGCTAAAACCTTTTGAAGGTTACTCAGGGTCATGACCTTGACAACATATGTCAAGGTCAAGGCCGTTAGAGGGGGGGTTCGCTAATCGGTAGTTTTACCAAAAATTTTTCCGACAAGAAAAACGAGAAAAAAATTGTTGAATTCTTTTAATTTGTTTAAGGTTGATGTTTTTGAGTGACCACAACGATATTTTTACAAAAACATCTTTAAAAATTCTCTACTTTAACATATATTTTTGCCAAATCGATCGAAGTGGTGGAACGCAGTTAAAAAAAATAAAAATCATACACGCAATTTTTTTATGAACCCTTCGAGTGACCCTTTTGAAGAGAATGAAACTTATTTTGCATTGTTTATATAGTGCAAAGACCAACTGTGTCGATTTGGTGGAACAGATTTTTAAAAAATAAAAAAGATAATTTGGTCCATATTTTACTAATTTTGATGTTTAATAAATTACGTTATTTATTATTAATTATTGTAATTACTAAAATAAATTAAATTATTCACACACACACACACACACACACACACACACACACACACACACACTTCCAAACGCGTGTGCGCACGCGTATTTGGTCAAAGGAGGGAGAAAACGGACTGATTGTGAGTGAAAAGTAAGTTTAACATTATAGTGAATCTCTTTTTTTAATCTTCATCGCTGTCATCATTTATAACAGTGGTAATATTTTCGCTACAAAATATCTTAGATAATATTTCTGCTGGTTTCAGTACTCGAGACAAATAGCGACCGTGTGATAAATAATATATAATTGCAGCTATATGTGAACAACAGCCTGAGGTCCTATTACCGTTTGCACAATCACATGTATATCGTTGAATGCTTTTATAAGTGGTGCAATTTGGATTATATTCAATATAACAGCGATAAGTTTTACTATTAATATGACATGATCGTATTTCTATTTTTTTTTTTAGTAATATTTAGCCCGAATATAAAGTATTTAAAAGAAACCCCAAATATTATTAAAATGGAAATACGATCACGTCATACTAATAGTAAAACTTATCGCTGTTATATTGAATATAATCCAAATTGCACCACTTATAAAGGCATTCAACGATATACAATGTAATTGTGCAAACGGTAATAGGACCTCACAGACTGTTGTTCACATATAGCTGCAAACAGGGATGCAAAATGGGTGTCCAAACCCATTTAAAATACAAAATACAAAATAGTTGGAAGCTTTCCATTTGAAAATGCTAAATGTAAAACGCTTTTTGGATACCCATTTAAAATAGGAAATGGAAAATAGGCATTTTTAAAATGGTTTTTTAAAATAAAAATGATTTTTTAAATTTACATTTATATATATATTTATTTATATTTCATAAAATTTTTATCACACTTCCTTTATCAAACTTTCATAAATTTTTTTTAAACTCTTTAAAAACTTTATATAAAAAAAATAAACTTTATATTCTTAATACTTAATACAATACAAATGAGAAACAAAAAATTACATAATACATAAATACATTTACATATGGGGAGTTATAAAAGTT
>NJRP01000279.1:96913-113975 GCA_003063835.1 Aphaenogaster floridana
AGTAGTCGAAATCAAGGGCTTCCCGTGAACGGTCGAGCGATTACGATTATCTCATTTTTCTATTACGAATAAAGTCTCTTTTCACTCAGATCCTTTCGTATTCCGTTTTGTGATCCTACAATAACATAATTTATTAAACATCAAAATTAGTAAAATATGGACCAAATTATCTTTTTTATTTTTTAAAAATTTGTTCCTTCACACAAATCGACACAGTTGGTCTTTGCACCATATAAACAATGCAAAATAAGTTTCATTCTCTTCAAAAGGGTCACTCGAAAGGTTCATAAGAAATTGCGTGTAAGATTTTTATTTTTTTTAACTGCGTTCCACCACTTCGATCGATTTGGCAAAAATATATGTTAAAGAATGTAGAGAATTTAAAGATGTTTTTGTAAAAATATCGTTGTGGTCACTCAAAAACATTAATCTTAAAAAAATCAAACGGGCTCAGTAGCAACTGAGCCGCAACCATCAACGTAGAACTACATTTATTATCACTCTTTTCTCGCACTACTATAACGCAATACTTCGATTTCGATGAACACATAGACCTCGAAATCGACGAATTTAGAACACCTAGACACCAAAAAACTACGGTGCGCATTCTCTGTAACATGTCATCGGCGTCCTGGGACACGTAGATATCGAAGAGTATTAAATAATATCTCATTAGATAGCTTATATAGTCCCATTTATAATAAAATTTGTTTCAACCCTCCATCTTTTAAACTTTCGATACAGTAGTGTTAGAAAGAAAGAAAGGATCGTGATAATAAGGGAAACGACGGAAAACTACGTGTCACAGGTCGCCGCAGACGAGGTCCAGAGAGTGCGCTCCGTAGTTTGTGGTGTCTAGAGGTATTAATACTCCGAATTCGACGTCTACGTTTTCCAGCTCGCCGATGACGAGGTGCAGATAGTGCGCTCCGTTGTTTTTGGTATCTAGAGATATTAATACTTTGAAATCGATGTCTTAATACCTAAAAATGTATTAATACCTAAAAACACTAAATTAGACATTGAATTCAAAATATTAACACATCTAGACATCGAAAACTACGAAGCGGACTACCTGGACCTCGTCAACGGCAACCTGAAACACGTAGACATCGAATTCGAAGTATTAATATCTCTAGACACTAAATTCTAACAAAATTCAATACGAACGATCCTTTAATCGCTTTGCTAACGATCTATTCATTAATTATCAACCTTAAAACGGCGTGTGACGAAAAAAAACATAAGAAATTTAGCTTAACTTTCTAACGCTACTGTATCGAAGGGTTAAGGGATGGAGAGTTGTAACTTGTTTTATTATAAATGGGACTGTATAAGCTATCTAATGAGATATCATTTAATACTCTAGGATTATTAACTTCGAAGATATAAGCGTTCAAAGTGTGACTGTTTCCGTGGAAAATCACAAGAAATTTAGCTAACTTTCTAACGCTACTATATTGAAGGGTTAAGGAATGGAGGGTTGAAACAAATTTTATTATAAATGGGACTACATAAGCAATCTAATGAGATATTATTTATTACTCTACGATTATTAGTTCCGAAGATATAAGTGTCCAAAGTGTGACATGTTTTCGTCGCATCCGTGCGCGCGAAAATATCCCCCCTTCCCCGGAGAAAGACGTAGAATTTTTTCTACGTCAAAAATTATTAAAGAATTCAACAATTTTTTTGTCGTTTTTCTTGTCGGAAAAATTTTTTAATTTTTATAAGTAATTGTCTTATTGGTCTGTACAACATGTATTTTTTTCATTAAAATCGGTTCAGCCGTTTTCAACATAATCCACTTTACTGATTTTACTTTCTTCCTCCATAACTCCTACAAAAATGCGATTTCAAAGTCAATGTTTGGAGGGATTTTATATCACATGGGTTCCAACCTGTGATATCAATTTGGGTCTGATACGTGCGGGGGCCAATTTCACATGCTTATCCTGCTAGGCCCTTTGCGAAAGTTAGAGCAACCACGGACATTTCTCAAAAAATTTTTTTTTCTTAAAAAATTTTTTTTAATCGATAGAGAATTATTTAAAAAACAAGAGATGGTAGTTTCTTCGCCAGTCAATTAAACAATTAAATTATTTAAGGTTAGATAGAATGGAATTATATTTCCACAAAAACTACACTTACGTTAGTACAGTTTTCACATGCAACCCATGTAGCACAGCAGCGCGTGCAAAGCGCTTTGCACGCGTTGCTGTGCTACATGGGAATAAAGTTAATGTTGGAGTCGACAAGTTTTCAATTTAATGGAGAAATCTACGAACAAATCTTTGGTAATCCAATGGGATCTTCTTTGTCACCTATAACAGCCGACTTGTTAGTTATGGATGATTTGGAGACATGTTGGGTGCGTTCCACTTAACAACCGCAACGCCCGCTTGCACTATCTGCAGTCTTTATTTAACTTCAGACGAACAACAAAGATGAAATGATTCCGCGAGCGTTGCGGTCGTTAAATGGAACGCACCAGTTGCCTACAATTGTTATCATTTGAAATCTGGATGTTTTATAGATATGTTGACGATATTTTCATGATTGTTCTAAAATTCATGATATTCTTACTGTTTTTAATAATTATCATCCGCGCTTACAGTTTACTTACGAAATTGAGAATAACGGAGTTTTAAGTTTCTTGGATACTATTGTTGTTAGAGATGGAAGTAAGCTGATTACTAACACCTTGTCTACAATGCGTATTTAAGGCGTTAAGACTTAAGAAATTGACCAAGCGCAATCGTTTATTCTCCTCATATACGACTGTGATTGGTCAATTTCTTAAATCTTAACGCCTTAAATACGCATTGTAGACAAGGGGTAATTGGTTTTGTAAATCCATTTTTTAAGGTAATTGAAGAAAAAAAGTGTGCAAATTAGAAATTTGCTTCCTCATCAATTTAAAGGGGGGGGGGGGCAAATTAGAAAGAGCATCAACGCATCATCAACATTTTAGTTGATTCACAAAGCTTCCTCTATGAGGTAAGCCAAACGAAAAAAAGAAGAAATAAGAAAACTTCCTGATGAGGAAGTACTGTGCAAATTCCTAATTTGTTTACATCTACTTTCAACTTTTATATCTCTTTTTTTAAATATCCCACCCCATCGCCGACTAGATTTTCGGAAAGAGCAACTCTTTTTATCCCTAAATATCAATTGCAATCTAAAAATTTTGAATAGGATTCGAGTTACAAGGATTTAAAACAGAAAAGCGCATAAGGTTTTCCTAGGACTTAATGAATTAATCTTGATCTAATTTATGCGTTAATTAATAATCATTTAAAAATTTTACTCTGAGGAACAGTACTCTCTTTTATCATTTTTCTTTTATCTCTGTCATCAAAGGCTGAAATATATACGGTTTTAATCAAATGTAACGAATATCACAAAACATTATCAATTGTTCACAGAAAATCTGCCGCGAAGCTGACAGCAAGCGCGAAGAAATGAAATGGTTAGTTCAAACTCTCGACAACCTGACATTGAATCGTTCTGATCGTGATGCACTCACGGCACAGCAGAATTTGGAGCAACTGATAATTCGATATAAGAACTTGATACCGACGATCGAGATTACAATGACGAAGACAGACATTTATTCGAAGAGTTATACCTATCGCAAGGAAGTACGCGAAGTGTGCACCTTGTTGCGCAAGGTTCGCGAACAATCAAAAGTTGAAGTCGCGCCTGAGGTTCCTGAAAAATTACAAAACGCAGTGGCTCACCAGGAATCCCGTCTTAATCAATTAGAGCAACAGCGAGCGACCATTGTCAGTATGTTACAACGCGGCAAAGATCTTTTGAAAGACCAACACGCCCCACCTTTCGTATCTTCTGAGGTTCAGCAGTTGGAAGCTAATTGGAACGACACGTACGGTCAAAGTATGGAGACATTGAAGTCTTTGAAGGACTCGCAGAAACTCTGGAACACCTATCAAGAACAAAAAGATGAGATTTTGAAATTGATCGAGCAAGCCGAGAAAGAACTACGTCAAATTGAATTAGCATCTTATTACGATGCCGCTCAAATATCTTCTGACCTGCAGAAGAAACAGGAACTTAACGCAAATCTGAGAAAATTAGCCGAGGAAATGATGAGGAAATTACGCGAAACCTATACTATACTTTCTCAAACGCTCACACCGCCAAGCAAGAAAGAGATTCTAGAAAAGGAAGTGACGGAAACCGAACAGAAGTTGGAACGTACGTTGAAGATCGTGCGCGAAAAAATTGTTTATCTTCAGGAACATAGCACTCGATGGAATAAATTTCAATCAAAACTTGTGGAGCTCCAATCCTGGATTCAACAAGCCGCGCCCCAATCAATCGCGGATATCGAAGATTCCACAGTCTCGCCTGAGGAAAGAGTTCGTAAAACAGAAAATCTGCAGAAAGAAATAAAAGAAAAGGTGTTGATTTTAAATGCACTGGAAGACGAATCCCGGAAACTCATAAAAGGTGAATATACAATTTTTGCTTGACTTACATTAAATTACAAACATACAAATTTTGTTTTTCTGCTACTTAATTTTTATTATTTTTTATAAAGCTATATAATTTTTAGATATGATATTTCAGCTATTTCTATCGCATAAATAATTAGACAGTTTTTTTATATATAATTTTTTTATATAAAAATACATTTTTATATTATTTTCTTCAATTATCTTATAAAAATTTATACAATAAAATAATCGGTTATATTATTAATAAAAAAATATAAAACATAATTTAAATACAATATATTTGAAAATATTTAAATGGAACTTAATGAAATGTAATTTAATATTTGCGCTAAAAATGTTCTAATATAAAAAGTATTTATTTTTCCTATATTTATAGAAGACAGTGATCATGCACCGGCGAAACAACTCCGCGGCGATATCGAGAATCTTCACAAAACAGTTGAATCGTTGAATAAGAGCATTATAACGCAACGTGAATTGGCTACACAAAATCTTGCAACATGGAGAGAATACGAAGAAGGTATTCAGAAGATAAAACCTTGGATTGAACAAGCTGAGTCTAAGGCAGCTACGATGGGCAGCAAGCCTACTACTTTGGCCCAAGCTACGCAAATGTTAGAATCCGCCAAAGCCTTTGAAATTCAATGTCAGCAGCATCTTCCGAAGGTTCAGAGTTTGTCAACGATTAGCCAGCAGATAACCGGAAGAACAGTGGCACCTGATGAAGTCGACGCTGTGTACACGCGATGGAACGCAGTTCACGACGTGGCGGTACAAACGACGACCAAACTGGATAAATTAGTTTCATCGTGGAACAACTTTGAATCAGAAGCGAAAGAATTCAATGAATGGTTGCAGAATAGCGAAAGGGAAGCTCTCAAAGAACCCAACACTCAAACACCCGAGGCCGCAAAGTTGGAGAAGGAATTGGCACAATTGAAAGAATTCAATAAGAGCATATCCGATCATCAGGCTCAGTTGATATCACTGACTCAAGTATCCGATCATATTAGTCATGGTTTGTCGCTGGACGGTGCCTCCGCATTAAAGGGTCGCGTTGCTGAAATGAAGAGCAGAGTAAGCAAACTCGCTGACACGGTACGACACTATATTAATCACGTCTCTGACTCATTGTTGGCTCGACAAGAATTCCAGATGAAGATCACCGAGTTCGAGAACTGGATGACAAGACTGAGGTCTAACATCAATGAGATCGGGGACGTGAACGTGGATAACGTTGATACTAATTTACAAACGATGCACGCTTACCTTCAAGAGCATTCGGAAAAACAACCTGCATTCACGGCAATCTATGACGAAGTAAAACAATTGTCAGCACGAGGTTCCATGTTGGAAGCCGCCGCATTGAATGAGACTTACACGTCTTTGGCGAAGAAATATAAGGCGCTCGAAGACGATCTGAGAGAGAAGAAGAAAGGTTTAGAGAAATGGATCGAACTTTTGAGCTGGCATAATGACGCTAATGCGCAATTGAATCATTGTAAATATGAATCTGAAGCCAGAAAACCGACTATCGCTGATCTCGATAGACTTTCTTCGGAACTTCAAGTTGTATATACGAAGATCAATACGTGGAAGGAACACGTTCCGTTAATGGATAGCACTCTAGGGATACATGTTCGTGACAAGCAAGAGAGACCAGTTACCGCGACTTCCTTATTGAATGATCTTGAGTCCAAGGCCTCAGTGTTGAAGACGGAATTATCCGCTAAGCGCGACAAGTTGGAGAACCTAGGTGCTAAATGGGATAATTTCAGAAAATTGCAGCAAAAAATTACAGAAGAAATCGTCAACACTCAGACAAGCCTGCAAAACATTACGTATACCGTTGACAGTTGTGAAAAACTCGCGCCAGCGATCGAGAAGATAGACGATCTGATCGAGGATCATCAAAGACGAGAACCAGAAAAGGAAATCCTTTATCGAGAAGGTGATAACTTGATGAAAGAGGATCAACGAGCGATAACTAACATTCAGGTAGTAATCTCTTCGGTGGATGGTAATTGGGAAAAAGTGAATGAACTTTTGCGTGAGCAGAGAAGGAAATATGCTGAAATGGATGCCGATTGGAAACAATATCAAGAAGCCAAGGAGAAGTTGAACAAGTTCATCGACGAAGCGAAGAACCTTTGCCAATCAGTCAAAGATGTTTCAACTGATATTACTCAAGCAAACATAGCTTTGGAAAAACACAAGAGAGCTTCGGAGATCTTGAAGAAAGGTAAACAATTTCTGGACAAGATGGACAGTAAGGCGCAACAATTGGCGAAAGAGACGTCGTTAATGCCGAACTTCAAGACCAGTCTAATCGAATCGGACCTGTCCGATATACGAAAAAAATACCTCGAAATTAACGCCAAGGTGATTAATCGGACTCAAGCATACGAAACGCAGGTCATCATCTGGAAGCAGATTGAAGAAACGAAGTATGAACTTACAAAGTGGCTTACTGACACGAACGAGGCGCTCACTGCAGCTTGCGAGCGCTTACTCGATGCTGAGAGTGGACAAGCACGATTGATGAGGTATCGCGAAGAATTGCCAGTTTATCAACAACTTCATCGGGGTATCGCCACGAAGACTGAACAACTCGTCAAGTTAAACGATGACATGGATATACCGACTTTGAAATCCCTCAACGATTTATTAAACGATCAGTTCAAGGTTGTTAAAGAGGCCGCGGATAATCTCGCGTCGTTGACGTCAATCTTCAACGAGAAAGAGAAAGGTATCAGGCAAGAATTGAAGAAATGTAGCGACACAATATCGAAGATACGCGAAGAAATAATCAAATGCGACGATTTAACCGGTGAGAATACAAAGATTCTGCACAGAATCAATAAGTGTCAAGAATTAAAGGCCGAGCTGGAGAAATGCGATTATGCGCTTTCGGAAATTGACGAGAAATTGACAGACATGACGTCAGAATATCCAACTATATCAAAGTCCAGTTTGCCAAAAGAGCTGCAAGCGTTGCAACTCCGTAGAGACGGCGTAGCCAGTCACGCCGACAAGGTTAATGCCACATTGGTGGCCTTCTTGACAAAACTCTATCACGAAAAGTTCGGTGCTTTGCAACGCATGGTAGCGACTCACAAAGAAAAAATAGCCTGGTGCGAACCTGAACAGAGCAGCGATCGTTATAATCTGGAGGTGAAGATGGCCTCGTTGGTCGATGTGGAAGACGGCATTGCCGATTGCGAGACGCGAAAAGTGGACACAGACAATTCGTTGAAACTTTTAGGCACCGTTGAAAGCAGTGAGACTATCTCTGCTCTCAGAAGCGAACGCGATAAAGTTACCGCTGACTTGGATTCCCTGAAAGTCAGCTATCGCAAGATTAAGTCCGTGCTGCAGCAAAATATTGCTTTGTGGCAACGATACGAGCTCACATCGGAGAATGTGATTTCCTGGCTCAAAGAGAACGAGAATAGAATTAGAGTGGAAGCCACGATGCTCTTAAGTCTGGACGAGATCGACGCGAAGATCGCCGAGATAACGCAGCTTGAGAATAAGGTCGAGAATTATGAAAGCGAGATGAAAGACCTGATCGCGCTTGGAGAGGAGATTACCAAAGTTAGTCCAGAATCCCGCGTGGCTCAATACGTCGGACACTTGAACACGCGTTATCATTCGGTGCTCAAGTTTTTGGTTCAACATCTAGACAGACTCAAAGAACTCAAACAAATCAGGGGTCAATATGCCGCTAATGTAAAGGAGCTGGAATCGTGGCTACAAAACGCGGAACAGAAATTGAAGACTTTCGACGAGATCAGCGGCCCGAAACCGATGTCCTTTTATCAATCTCGGTTGAAAGAATTGAAAGCGTTTGGGGAGGAACGCGAAACTGGACAAACAATTTTGAATCGAACAGCGGAAGCAGGCGAAACACTTTTCGCGAGGATAACACCAGATCACAGGGAACTCATTAGAAGTGAGCTGAGAAATTTGCGCAGTCGCGTGGAAGCCTTGGCCGATCGCGCAAATGTTATCTATAAGAAAATCGAGAGCGACATGATGCATCGATCTTCGTTTGAGGACAAGTATTCCCAGGTGAAGCAGTGGTTAATCGAGGCACGAAAGAAATTAGGTGATAAGCAGGATCTGTTACCGTCGCTTCAAGAGAAGAAACTTGCCTTGAACTTGTATAAAGCTATCGCACAAGATGTTGGAGTTCATCGAAATATTCTGGAACAACTTCAGGACAGACTCGGAGCGGCACCAGATGACGAGGCCAGTGAGATGCTCAATAGCGTGATTGAAGCGCACGAAAAGCTATCGGAAGATGTGGAAGATAGAATCGGTATAATGGAAAAGTATATTGCCAATCACGAGGCTTACTTTCAGACGTTCGAGAAGACGCGAGATTGGATCAACACGGTGATAAACGAAGCGACGCCCATCAGCGAAGATCTCTCGATAGATCGAGACACAGCCAAATCTAAGATTGCTTTAATTGAGAACGTGTTGCAACAAAAGCCGGAGGGTGATAGAATTATAGCCGATTGCAATCAGCAATTGAACATCATTTTGGAGCAAACCTCGATAACTGGTCATCCCGCGTTGCTGAGAGGTTTTGAACAACAGAAGAAAGTTTGGGAAGATTTCCTCCAACAATGCGTCTCAAGCAGAGATAAGTTGAATCATTTATTCGACCAATGGTCCGAATTTGAAAGAGTAGTCGAGTATTTAGAATCTTGGCTTAAACAGATCGAAATGCAGGTGAAAGATCAAAGCTTGAAGAGCACCGAGGAAACGAAACGCACGCACTTACAGAAATTAAAGTCCTTGGAAGAGACTATCATGGCAAAGGGTGCGGAGTTCAACGCGGTGGTTGAGAAAAGTCAAGGCGTAGAAACGGAATCTGACTTGACTACCAAAGTATCTCGTCAAGCTACTAGATATCAAGCGATCAGGAATCAGGCAAAGGAGGCTGTAGCGAGGTACGAGCAATACGTAAAAGAGCACAGTCTATTCAACGAAAAGTACAATCAGTTCTTGAATTGGAACAATGAGGTTCAGGACGAGTTGAAAAAACATAGCGAGATTGTGGGCGATCTGACGGTGCTGCAAAGCAGACAGAAGCATATCAGGGATCTCGGCGATGCCCGGACTCGCGAGAACGCTCGTTTCGAGTCTGTCATCGATCTCGGCGAGAAACTCTACGTGCACACTTCGCCGGATGGTAGAGAGATAATCAGACAACAGTTAAGAAACCTGCGCGGGCTGTGGGATGGATTTTCCGAGGATTTGCAGAGCTCGACGCAGAAGTTGGATCAGTGTCTAATGCAGTTTGCCGAGTTCTCGTTGTCCCAAGAGCAATTAACAGCTTGGTTGCGAGATGTCGAGCGTGCAATGCATCAGCACACAGAACTGAAATCATCGCTGGAGGAAAAACGCGCTCAGTTGCAGAATCACAAGATCATGCACCAGGAGATCATGTCGCATCAGACGTTGGTTGAATCGGTTTGCGACAAAGCGCAACAATTGGTCGATCAGACCAAGGACACTTCTCTGAATGTCTATCTGCAATCTATCAAGCAGCTCTTCCAGAATATCGTCGCCAAGTCGCGAGATTTATTGGAGAATTTGGAGGACTGTTGCGAGAAGCATCACCGTTTCAATCTTCAATGCAAATGCTTCTCCGATTGGTTGAATGGAGAACGAGAGAAGCTGGCAGAATGTAATGACATAACGGGCGAACGATCTGAAATATCTCGCAGATTTACAAGCTTAACGATGTTAAAAGAGGGCCAGGCACAGGGAGCGGAACATCTCATGAGGTTAAAGGAGTTCAGTGAAGCTGTGGCTAATAGCACCGCGCCGAAAGGTCGGGAAGTTATCAACAAGGAAGTGATCACCTTGGAAAATAATCTGCGCCAATTCCTGAGCGAAATTGGTAAACATATTGCAAATTTTAATTTATATATTATACGATTTAAAAATAATGTTGAAAAATTATCTTCATATAAGTTTATTTAATCCGTGACTTTTATTTATTGCTGTAATTTTACTGGTAAATTCTGCTTTTCAGACACCGTAGAGGAACGACAGAAAACAGCTTTGGAGAGATGGCAGAACTTCGAGGATCAGCTGGAAGCTCACACGAAATGGTTCCGTTCCATGGAGGCGGCATTCCGAGACCAACAGCTGCAGCCCACGTTGAAAGATAAAGAAGCGCGACTTCGCACGTTTAAAGAGAAACGTGAGATTATCGCGCGGCAGGAGCGGAAGATAGACGAATTCGTCGACAAGTCGCATAGTTTACTGCACGCGAGTGGTATCGAACGCATCAAGCCACTAATTTCCCAAGTCAGCAACAGGTATGTCGAATTATTTCCAACAAGAAAGCTGCTTTTCACATATTTATTAATACTTTGCAATGCGTGTGCAGTATAAAACCTTGCTATTAGAATAATTACATGAGAATCCGAAAAATTCAATTTTGAAAAATATGGGCAGAAATTCTAAAAGTTAAATGTTAATTTTACAAATGCATGATTTTATTGTATTCAAATGTAAAAATTTCTAGACAATCAATATTTAATTCGTAAACAAAGATATATAGATAAAAGAAATAAGACTATATCACGCGCAAAATGTGATTAAATGTTTAGATATCAGCTGCTGCACGTGCTCAGTAACGAAGTGATAAACCGTTGCCAAAGCATCGTAGATGATCATCGCGCTTACGATGAAAAACTGAAGGCCATCGATGTTTGGCTTACGCCTCTCGAGAAAAACTTGGCTATCTTGAAGAAAGATGAGATCGGCGGAGATCTCGAAGTGAAAAACTCGCGGTTGCAAGTCTTGCTAACCGAAAAAGAACAAGCTGAACATCGCTTAGCCAGCTTAACGTCCCTCGGTGAGAGAATTCTTCCGGACACTTCCGCTCAAGGGCGTGAAGTAATCAGACACGAGTTGCGAAACGCTCGCGAAAGATGGGATCGCTTGGCTGAAGGCATCACCGAGCAGCAGAAAAAGCAAGACGCTCAATTTTTACAATGGTCCAGTTATCAAGAGACTCTGCAACAAATTCTGACGTGGTTGGACACGATGGAACGTGCGGTTAAACAAGATTCCTCGATAGTGTGGTCCTCTTTGCAGGAAATAAGATCAAAACTACTCAAATTGAAGGTCCTTATATATCTTCTTAATATTTAATATTATTATTTAAGTATATTAAACAAAACACAATTTAAAAATTACATTACTGTTAATTATTTGGGAAATTTTATTTCAGACATTACATCAAGAGATTTTAGCTCATAAACGTCTCATCGAAGGCATTTCCGAGAAAGCCAATGCTCTGGTTCAAGTTACTCAAGTCCCATCGGACGTTCATGAAAAAGTCATTTCGGTTTCGAAGAGATACGAGAAGTTAGTGGATATATCCCAGAAAGGAATATCCAACTTGGAAGCATTGCTCGATAGTCTCCAGCAGTTCCACGATCTTCAGAAAGCTTATCAAGATTATCAGAAACGTCAATGGGAACGTTTAGCGAACTACAGCGATTATACAGGAAATAAGACTGCTCTTCAGGCCAGATTAGTTAAAGTTATAGAGATACAGGACAGTCAAAGCGAAGGTGAGATGAAGCTGAATGCCCTTGGGGAACATGTGGCGCAAAGTGCACGTACTTTACCACCTCGCTCGCAAGAATCTATGGAAAGAGATTTAACCAATCTTAGGTAAATATAAAAAAAAGAAACTAATTGAAAATCAAGTTTATCTATGAAAAGAGAGTACTTAGAAATTAAAGGAATATCTTTGATGCAAACTAAATAGATCCACACTAAATGATTTGTCTCTTTAGATTCGAAAATAAGAAATTCGCTACAGCCATAAGCGATGTGGTACGTTGCATCGAAGAAAGGATACAACAGTGGAGTGAGTACGAAAATTCGTTAGAACGTTTGCTCGCCTGGCTTACTGACGCCGAGACATCACTGAAGAACTATTGTTTGAAGAACACGCTTGAGGAGAAACAGGAGCAGCTTGAAAAATACCAAGTAAGTTCAAAATTATTACAACGATGTTGCGTTACAGAAATGCGGTTTTTTGGCTTTACGTACATGAACTTGATAAATGTCCTATTTATCGATTATATGAAGACAGCTTTGTGTTTTTCCCTTATCACAGAACTTTCCTCACTGATACAAAATAGTAACATAATTTGAAGTGTGCACATTTAATGTGTCCAATTTTAATTTCGATTAGATGTAGTTGTTTTTCTCTACACGTACTGACACCTTTCACGCACAAATGAATATAACACGAATATAAATTTTATAGTATTAACGTTGTTCTTTCTTTATACGTCCCATACGATAGATCGTACGAGTACCTTTAAGTCGATGAAAAAGAGAGAAGAAAGCCCTACCTACGCAAACTTTTATCTCCAATCGTGGAGCGTAATTATCTCTCGCGCACAATGATTATATGTAACAAAATTTCCTAGGAACTACAGAAGGTTGCCGATTCGCGGAACACAGATGTGACAGAACTGGTTGCTCTTGGTGACCATCTCGAACAAGTAAGAGAGTGATATGCGAACTGCAAATATCATTTTATAACAAGACAAAATTGCGAGAGAGATGGGTGATTGCAACGACTTTACGAGGAGTCTCTTCGACACAATTGCTCTTTTCTTGTATAATCTTTCAGCTTTTATAAGAAGCTTTTGTCAGAGCAGGTGGGAGATGCCAACACTTCATCTTGTGATTTTATTAGCGTTAAACGACACGTGCGATTAGTAATACGAAATACGGCGATATATTCGTCATTTTATTGAATAAAATTAGTATTTTTCATGAATATTTGGTCTGACTAAAAATATGAACAGCTAAATTATTTTATCTGGCTATATACATATCAATGTTGTGCTAAGCACTTTGTAATACTAAACAATTATTTATTTATGCATCGGCAAGGTGAATTTTTGTTAAACTTTTGGCGGCCCATCTATTTACGTTCAGTAAATATTGCGCTTTCAGCTTCAAAATTTGCAGAAAGATCTGTTTTTTGCTGCACGAATGGAGAGTTTCTTTGACGCTGAAATTTACATCGAGATGAACAAACGAGCCTGATACATCAGAATGGAACATTAAACACTATTTTTTAAATACTTAATGCATACTTCTTCGCGTTTAACACTTAAGTAATAATAGTCTAACCATTACTCAAACAGGCTTCTGCACGCAAAAAGAGAGAATTTTTTACTTCTTTTTTTCACATATGAATTGTGCGAAGCAGCTCTTTGATGAATCTCACTTAAAAACAGTCAAGATATAAGTGATTTTTTTTTTCAGTCACTGATTGTAAACCTCCGACACAATGAGGCCGAATTTGATAAAATGAGCGACGATTCGTCGGAGTTGATGCAAATCAGCGGCGAAACTCGATTTTCTGTCAGCGTTCAACAAGTCACGTCACGTTTCCAATCTATTCAGGCGACCGCCAAGGTAGGCACTATAACGATATTTTCATAAGATAGATAGACAAATAAGATGTAAATAACTAACAATAAAGCTTTAGTTCTTGTTTGCATTTTGGAAGAAAAGAATTCAACTATCATAGTGAAACTATTGCTTTAGTATTCGATGTCAGACCAAAACTTTTTGCTACCATAATTAATTATTAAAAATTTATTCCTGATTGAATAAAATTATTGTAGTATTTTCTAAACAATTTTTTTTGTGTAGTCAATATAATAATTGATAATAACACAAAATGTATCGCGACAGCAAACTTTCTCTTTTCTCTCAATGAAAATCGTTATTTAATTCTGCTTCAGGAATTGGTAAAGAAATGCGAACAAGCGGTTGTAGAACATGCCAGCTATTTAGATCGTTATAAACAATGCTCCGAATGGCTAGCGAGCGCAAGAGTGCGTTATCAGTCTTCCAAAGAAAACGCCACTGGTACTCGTCAGAAGCTGATCTCGAACGTGGAAACTTTAAAGGAACTCTTGATTCGTCAGTCCTCTTCCACCCTCTTGATAAACAGCACCGTCGAGGCTGGGGAACGATTGTATCCCATGACAGGTACAGAGGGCCGAGAAATTATTCGTCAGCAATTGCTAGATCTCCAACAAGCCTTCGAGGAGCTCTACGACAACATCGCTTTGACAGAACGTGAGTTGCAAGCAAAAATCTCGCGATGGTCCGGTTTCGACGAGTGCAGCGAGGCCTTTGAGAGCTGGCTGAAGAACACAGAGGCTCAGTTGAAGCCGGAGATCGAACTAAAAACTACTCTGGACGAGAAACGCGCCCAATTGCAGATTTATCGCACTATCTTGCACGACGCTCAAACGCATCAACAAGATCTACTGGATCTCCGGGATAAGGCGGACAATTTGCCCGATCGTACCGATAAGATCGATCAAATGTTGAATAATTTAACGAACAGATACAATGTACTACTGAAACGCGCGACGAAATTTGTAGAAAGGTACGAAGGCATAGTGAGCGATCATCAACAGTACAGTAAGGCTGTCTTAGACACGCACGAATGGTTGGATGCCACGCATAACGCTGTGAGTCTCTGGGGTGATGTGGAGCTAGAAAGAGTGTCCCTGCACACGAATCTGGATCGCCTAAAAAATCTGTTGCATAGTCTGCCGGAAGATGAGCCGCGAGTACACCAAATCAGGTCTCTGGGCGAGAAAGTAATACCCGGTACTCTGGAATCAGGGCAGGTGAATATCCGTTCGCAGATTGATTCCTCGCAACAAGAATGGGAAGGCTTGATCTCAGCCGTCAAGTCTACTATCGAGGCGTTGGAGAACAAACTTCAGCAATGGAATGAATTTGAGACATCGAAGGAGCAATGTTTAGCGTGGATGAGGGACACTGATACAAAGTTACACGCCGTCGATCTCAAGTCCACTTTGTCAGATAAGAAGACTCAACTCGAGAAATTACGCGCTCTTCAAGGTGAGGTTCGTGCTAAAGAGCTGGAAATCGACGCAGTTGCTGAGCGGGCTCAGCAACTTCATAAGAATGTTACTTCCCGAACTTCTTATATGTCAGAGTTGAGTATCAAGTATCAACAGATTTCTAGCAAAGTCAAAGACCTTAATAATCGTTGGCATCAGTATGTTGCCACACATCAAGACTTTGATAATCAATTGGCGGAATGTACCACGTGGTTGGAAGACATAAAAAATAAACTAGCATATTGCTCCGATTTAAGCGCATCTTCGCAGAAAGATCTAGAACAGAAAATGGACATCGTGCAAGATCTATTGTTGTACAAAGAGGATGGTTTTGTGAAAGTTCAGGGTATCGTTGAATTAGCCCAGGCTGTTCTAGCGAATACAGCTCCGGCTGGTCATCAAACGATTAATGACGCTTTAGCGAAACTTCAGGAACAGTGGAGTGCTTTGGCATCGAAGATGCTAGAAACTAAGACAAACTTGGATGACTCGATAAATAAATGGGCCGGTCTGCTAGAGCAAATACAATCTATCAACAAGACGGTGGAGTATATGCAGACGTCGATCGACGAAATTTCACAGTATCAAACAACAATGTCGGAGAAGAGAAACCAACTGGAGCGAATCAAGACGCTTGAGGAGAAGATTCGTTGCGAGAATATCGAAGTCGACAGTCTCAAATGCAAGGTCGCTGAAATGATCGCGAGCGGTCAGCAAGGATTAGCCGCTTCGCAAGCCCAAGACATATTGAATAGATTTGACGAACTTTTCGAGAAGATTAAATCTTTGTTGGCCGAACGAGAGGAACAGTATAAGGATCACCGCCTTTACAAGGAAGCTCACGATGATCTTATTGGCTGGCTCAGCCGGGCTCGCGAGAAGATACCATCTATGAAGCAGAGATCGCTCAGCGATAAGCTAGCGATCGAGAGTGCAGTGGTGCCGCTCGAGAGTCTGTTGAACAAGAAGGCTCAAGGTGAATTGCTGGTAGAACATTTACAACACACTGGAAAGGTTGTTTGCGCCAGTACCAGTCCCGTCGGACAAGAAGTTATCAAGAACGAAATACGGGCACTCACGGAAAGTTTCGAAGGACTGTTTAAAGGTAAGCATTATTCAAATAATGTTTGTTAAGAATATCGATGTCGATAGTTTAAAATGCAAGAAAATATCAAGAGACGCGGTAGCGTCTCGTGCCAAGTATATTTTCGTTAGTTACATATATGAAAGAGACGCTACCGTGTATCCTTTAGGCTGGGTCTACAACAGGGTGTAGTAAGCTTTAAGCCCTAAGAAATTGACCAATCACAGTAGAATTTGAGAAGAATGATCAACTGTGATTAGTCAATTTCTTAGGGCTTAAAGCTTACTACACCTATTGTAGACTCAGCCTTACAGGAAGGATTACACTTTTGTAGATATAAATCATTACTCTTTTTAAATAATTGGTGTCATCGGCAAATGTATAAAATTGGGGAAGAATGTAGATTTTTCCGAATACAATGATATATATAGTAATGATGCACATAAGTGCACTTGATGCATAGGCGCGAATATATGCACGCATTTTTCTGCCCGATTTATGTCTTTCAGATCGTCGTCGTCGTCGTCGTCGTC
>NJRP01000279.1:134446-178049 GCA_003063835.1 Aphaenogaster floridana
GACAGTACTTTTTGAAGGTATAAATATACACGACAGTATTTTTAGGGAGTTCTTTTTGATGAGTAATATAATTACTTATTTTGGGGGAACGTTCTTTGCGCGCGTATACTTGGCGCATTTTTGTACCTTCGTACTTTACCGCGCGTATTTGATTTTATATCTCCTTTTTTTTACCGTATTTGAATTTATTTCACCATATTTTACCGTACTTGATTTTATTTTGCCGTATTTTACGGTATTTTTGATTTTATTTCACCATATTTTACCGTATTTTATTTTATTTTTTCTTATTTGATTTTATGTCTACGTTTTTTACCGTACTTGCTTTTATTTTGCCGTATTAAAATAATCGCGAGCGATCAGTAATGATTTTTAACTTATAGAAAGAAACATTAGTAGTTTTAAAAACGTATTAATAAACAAACTCGTACATTCTATTGCAGAGATTCAGCAGCAGAAGAATCAATTGGAGGCTACTGTGAGTCAATGGCGCGACTATAAAGACGAATATGAGAGACTCAGCGATTGGTTGCAGCAGTTCGACATTCTGATTAAAGCTCAAAAGAATGCTCTTTTGCCAAATCTAAAAGAGAAGGAGAAGCAGGTGCAAGAAGTCAAGGAATTGCTCGATAACTTGATAAAGGGCCAAGAGCAGATTAATAAATTTAACAAAACGGCTGCCGGTCTGCTTTCGTCTCACTTGGACACTTACGTCAACAATCAGCTGCGGCATTTGAATTCGCGTTACCAGGTGCAAGTGAATCTCGCAAAAGACGTATTGAACAAGGTCGAGACCAATCTGACTCAACATCAGGAATATGAGAGCAACCTCGAAAAAGCCCGCGACTGGATCGAGAACGCCAAACAAATTATACGTCAAGGAACAGAAGCTGCCTCAAGCAGCAGTCGCGAAGAACTGCAAAGCAGACTCGACAAAATTCAGGAATTGTTGAGAAAACGCGAGGAAGGCCAGAACCTGATACATCTGACCGTGAATTGTGGCGAGAAAGTCATGAGAAATACACGATCGGATGGTCGTGAGGAGATTAACGCTCAATTGAAAGAGATTCAAAACGATTGGGAGCGCTTGGTAAAGAAGATTTCAACCACAAAGGTACATCTCGAGACGAGTCTGTTGCAGTGGGCAGATTACAGTTCATCGTACTCGCAGCTGCAGCAGTGGATTAACGATCGCGAGGCCAAGTTACAGCAGGTGTGCGAGCAGAAAGTCTCCAAAGCTCGAAAAGGCTTAGTTGGATTAAGCTCTCTGGCAATCGGAGAAAGAAAGGCGAACTTGCGACAAACTAACAGCATCGTACAAGATATCGTGGCATTCGAGCCCATGATTCAATCGGTCGCCACAAAGGCTGAAGACTTGCAACAAGCGACGCCGGCCACGGAGATTTCGATTAAATACGAGACTCTGAGCAAGCAAGCTCAAGAATTGTATGCGAAGCAGAAGGAAACTGTCGAACAGCATCAGGCCTTTATTGACAGCGGTAATGAATTT
Organism: Aphaenogaster floridana; assembly: GCA_003063835.1. Lineage (NCBI taxonomy): Eukaryota > Metazoa > Arthropoda > Insecta > Hymenoptera > Formicidae > Aphaenogaster > Aphaenogaster floridana. The sequence goes on from NJRP01000279.1 coordinate 135,957, forward strand.
ATTCAATGGATACGAGCAGCCAAGGAGAGACTCGGCAAGTGCTCGGAGCCTACGGGAGACAAGGAATCTTTGGCGAGCAAAATTACGCAGTTAAAAGTTTTACAGAGCGAATTGCCCGAAGGTCAGAAAAAGCTGGAGAAAGCTCTGGAACAAGGCAATGCCGCCTGTCAGATAGCAGATGCTGAAGATAAGGAGATAATCGAAGAAGAGGTGGCGCTATTGCAGGAAGAATACGATAATTATGTGTAAGTAGAATAAATAAACTTAATTTTTTTAATGCAAAGAGAGATATAATATTATAAAATATTAGATTCTATACTTCTATATTTTTACAACGTACAGCATATCTTATATATGTATTATCATTTATATAACAGAGACTCGCTGAATAACACGAAGAGTTTGCTCGAAGTCGGCATAGTAAAGTGGACCGAATACGAGGATCAATTCTCCGAAGCTACAGAATGGCTTACGCAAACTGAACAGTTGGTTCAAACGTTTAACAAATTGCAAGATGGTTTGGAAGAGAAGAAGAACGTTCTTGAGCAGTTTCAGATTCATTTGCAGACATTATTTGACTGGCAAAAGGAGCTAGACCGTTTGAACATGAAAGCTCAGATGTTGCTGGAAACATGTGCCGATACGAGAATTTCTAATGCAATAACGCAACTCACTACCAAGTACAACGCACTGCTATCTCTGGCTAAAGAAATAATGCGGCGATTGGAATTACATTATCAGGTAATTACAATTTGTTATTTATTATTGCCTAATTATTTTTTTTAAAATACTTATTAATAAAATTTTTCTAACTTTAATTTTAACTATATATTTCTCCATCTTACAACGTTGCATATACAGACATACAGTAATATATTGATCACTTTTTCTGAAAAATGTTAATTAGGAACATCAACAACACAATACCTTGTACCAAGAGTGTCAAGATTGGATCGAGCGCACGCGAAACAAGTTGAGCGAATGCAAGGATATTCCCAGTACATTAACCGAGGTTAACAATAAATTACACACGTGTAAAGCTATTCGACAGACGTTGGAGCAAGGTCAGAACAAATTGCGCTATGCTCTGGAATTGAAAGAGAAAGTCATCATGAACACGGAACAAAACGGCGCGGCGAAGATTCAAGAAGATACGGAGAACTTGAAAAGCGAATTTGATAAACTGCTGGTCGACGTCGAAGATGTGAGACAAAAATTATCAGCGAGAGCGACCATGTTGGAGGAGCTTAACAAGATTCACCGACTTATTTCCGATTGGTTGGAGGAAGTTGAAGGCAAGGTCCAACCAGGGGACGTATGCAGAAACGATCTCAGCGAGAAACGCGCTCTGTTAGAAAAATATAAGATCCTGCAAAGAGACATTCACGGTCATGGCGAGACAGTGGATCGCTTGAAGGTTCGTCTCACTGAGAATCCCAGCATATCGAAAAATCCTTACGAATCGACAATCAACAAATACGACAGTTTGAAGAAGTTGATTTCCGAAAAGATTCATGTAAGTAGAACTTTTCCTTTTAAATTGCAAACAGGAATATAATATAATAACATATAAATAATTAACATGTAATAATATTATTATTACATGTCAATTATTTACTGGCGATTTAGAAAATTAAAGTTTTTGAATAATATAATAATATCGTTACTTCTGTTATTTTAGAACTTGGAAAATCAAGTCAAAGATCACGAAAGATTCCAACAAGCTCTGAACGAGACAGGTGATTGGATGCGTCGTACGAAAGTCGAACTTCAACAGTATAGTGATACTCACGGCGAAAAGGAGCGAATCATCGAACGAGAGAACAAAGTCAATCAAATCATCTTGTCTTTGCCGAAAGGCGACACGTTGATCTCGAAGGTGATCGAGCTGAGCGATGTTGTGATCTCTAAAACAGGACCCGAGGGTCAAGACTCCATTAAACAGGACATGAAACAGATACAGGCCGACTGGAAATCTTTGCAAGCACAATGTCATGATTCACAACGAACTCTTGCCAATTGCATCTCGAGCTGGTCCCAGTTTACAAACACGATAGACGGCATGAAACGATGGATAGATCACTTCCAAAAGAAGATTGCTGATGAACAGACTAAAGAAAATAAAACCCCGGAAGATTTAGAGCGTTGTAAACGTTTGGTGGAAGAGGCGATTAAGCAAAAACCAGTCTTAGAGGACTTGAATGATAAATGTGAAGCTCTGTTGGAGATTAGCGCTTGCAGCTGGGCGCGAGATAAGACGATACAGTTGCAATCGGCGTACACGTCGCTTTTGACCGACGCGCAAGGGCTTGTTTCAAAAGTCGAAAAGAATCTGGCCGATCACACCGAGTTCTTGAAAGCTAAAAAGGAGATGGAGGATTGGTTACGCACAGCTCAGGGTTCGGTAGAAGATTGCATCGGTGTGGGAGACACGGTTTGGGCGAAGGATAAATTAGAAACCTTAAAGGTGAGTTTTATCGCAAAAAATAATACAGAATATTTTAAAAATGTTCGATCAAATATATTATTAAATTATTTTACTAATTGCATCTATAAAAGAATACATGATGATTCTAGTAACTGGGCTGCGTTATAGCTCTTCTCTAAGTCAAGATAAGAAAAAGTGATACAGGAAAATTCTTTAGTATGATTGGAAAATCTGTTTAGTATGATTTACTACTTAATTATATTTTTTCAAACAACCGATGCACTTGCAAGGTGCATCTGTACTTAAAAAAAAATAAAATTATTTCTTTTTAACGTAAATTTTTCTTATTATTCTGCAAAGTACTCTATAAAAGTTAGGATAAGATAATTGGAATACTTTGTTAGATAATATACATTTTATGTCATAAAGTTATTTTATTACATTAAATGCTTGAATATACCACCGTGACATTCTAAATATTTTCTAATATGTTCTTTTATGTTTTTCATAACATTGGTCACTAATTTCGTTAGAACAAGCCATGTAATTGTAATTTATTCTTTCAAGTTATTTTCTGAAACAAATTCCTGCAAATATACACACGTTATCCTTCAACAAAAACCCTTATAAGACAAAATTTTTCTGATACCTTACCCTAATACTTTTATACGCAGAATAATGAGAAGAATCAATTTACACAAAAAAATGATTCCATTAAAAAGATGCAGTTATATCTTGCAAGTGCATCAGTGCATTTTCGAAAAAATATAATCCCAGAATATAGGTAGATCACATTAAACAATGAAAGATTTTCTTCTACCATTTTTTTCTATCTCAATTATCTTTCTATTTTGAGAAAAGAGCTATAACCTAGTTATTAGAATCATTTTGTATATCATACAAATGTAAACTAGCAAGTGTATTATTTTTTCTTCCGAGTTATACATTTTAGAATTTGTACAGTAACCAAAACATTAGAATTAACTACAATATAGCTACATAAATATCTAATAATAATAAATATTACTTTAATTTATGCAATAGCTGGTTGCGACACGTATGACGGAAGGTCAACATCTACTATCAACATTGCAGAACGCTTTTGCAAAGGCAATTAACATGGCTCTTCCAGAGCAACAAGATCAGTTACGATCGGATATGGCCAATCTACGTTCGAATTGGGAACAGTTGAGCATAGATCTCAATACGATCCAAGCCAAAGTAAAATCGGTTCTTAGTCGCTGGGAAGATCACGCGGAAGCGCATAATAAATTCGCAAGGTGGTTAGAAGAGAACGAAGGTGTCGTTAAAGGTTCTCCGGATACGAAAGGCGAGTTCGGCGAGATGAAAACAATGCTCGAACGATACAAACACATTCAAGAGGAGATTCGCGATAGGAAATCCGACTTAGATCATCTGATGGCGGAAGCAACGGAACTGTCAGCATGGGCGAAGAACAACGCGACGCTAAACGAAACGAAGCAACTATTGGATCGATGGAAGGTACTAGCCGAACTCGTCAGCGAGAGGAAAAAGCTTATGGAAAACGAGATGCAGGAGTACAACGCGTATCATGCTGCTTTGCAAGAAACAGAGAAGTGGTTGTTGCAAATCTCCTTCCAACTAATGGCACACAATTCTCTTTATATTACCAACAAAGAACAAACAATCGAACAGATTAAACAGCATGAAGCATTGTTAGCTGAAATTCAGAAATATCAGGAAGTATTAGACGAACTGAAGTCGAAGGGTCATAGTCAGATAGATCGGTACGTCGGTGCGAATCCCTCTATTAGATTAACTATAGAGACGCAGTTGCAAAACATTCAGGATAGTTACAATTCGCTGTTGAACACCGCCCTGCAAATCAAGAACAGATTGACGGAGTCTCTGGCCAAGTTCCATGAATACGAGAATACTCTGGAGAGCATCATGAAGAACCTGGACATCTACGAAACGGAAATGACTCTGGGACTGGAGACTCCACTGGATAATTTAACTTCCGCCGAGCAGAGCCTCGAGAGTGCTCGCACTCTGCACAACAAGCTGCAAGCCGAAAAAGCTCGATTGGCATTAGCGGTGGAAGCTTGCGAGGCTGCGGCGGCGTGCGTCTCTAGACCCGGAAGTCCTCTTGATGCTCCACCCATTCAAGTCCCCGCCAGAGAAGTCGAAGTCAGAACAAGACTCGATGATTTCATTGACCAGGTATGTGCTTATTTGACTTAATAATTAGTTAAATATAAAATTAGGAATTATAATTAAATGAATTAATGTCGTAAAATCTAGTATTGAAAATATAGAGAATATATATAAACATGAATGATCTGTCTAACATTGTCTAATTTGATTTCTATACTAAAAATTTTTTGTTTTAAATCGTATTAGACACTTTCTATTGCATTCAATCTATTATGCCATCAATACAACATAAATAGAAATTCTGGAATCGTACGTGCTTCCAATGAAAATTATATATCTTCGATGTTATCAGATGCAAACACACTTGGCGAATGTGATGAAAAGTGTGGGTGAACTCGAAGAGCAATTACGACAAAAGAATTCACTCCGTGCCTGGATTAATCAGCAACGAGCTCTTTGTGCTGAATGGAAGTCGCGACCAGCGAAACTGCGAGCGGAGGCTGCTCAGGCCGAGTTGCAGGCGATGAACGAATTGCTCACCAACGTGGGCGAGCGTCGCACTCGAGCATTGACGGAGTTGTCGATTCACGAAAAGGACCACGACATTGAGGAGGGATTGAACAAGCTGGAGGCCGAGCTGACTGACGCTATCGCTGGAAAACAAGCGGCGCAGGATCTCATTCAGAAATACAGATCACAAGTGCAGGACATTCAAACGTGGCTCGATGGCCTGTCAAAGAAAGTCGATATGATCGAGAAGGGTAGCGGACTGACCATCAGCCAGAAAATTTCGAATCTCAAGGACATCACGAGCGAGTTTGAGTCTCAGGGAACGGAGAAATTGGCAGAAGTAAAAAAACTGGGCGACCAGGTAATGGACTCGGTTAGCAATTTGGATTCTCAGCAGATAGAAGAGCAAATCAAGTCGGTGGAGAGACGACATGCGGACATTGGTAAGAAGTTGCAAAGAAAAGCCCAGGTTTTGGAGATGACAGCGCAGGGCATCGAAGCAACCAGGCGAGAGATTGAAGAGAATCGCGAGTGGATCGAGCAGAAGAAACAACAAGTAAAAATGCCCGAGTTGCTTGGCTTTGAAACCAAACAGGCAGAAGAAAGGCTTCTCACTCTCAAGGTAATTTTTCATTTTATTTGTCACTTTCCCTTCAAGGAATGTTATAATATACATTATTCTTTAATTACAATATTACGTTGTACAGGCTATGCTGAAAGAAGCAGATGGAAAGCAATTGATTATAGATACGCTGGAAAAAAGAGTCGGAAATATGCAAAATGAATTGGAAACCACCGAGCAGCAACAATTAGAAACCGATACAAGATCTTTGCGCGGTGAGCAAGTTGAGTTATGTGCCATTTTGAGAGAAGAAATATCCGTCGCGAGTGCGGCGGCTGATGCACGTCGCAAATTAGAGGCTGATATTGAAAAAGCACGAAGTTGGATAAAGTCCAAAGGCAACGACTTGAAGAAACTCAGCGGCTACTTGCCTCTGAAAGCTTCGAAGGTTGAGCAAGATATCGCGCAACACAGCAGACTGGAAGCGGATATCGACTCCTTTAACGAAAGTAATCTTAAAGATATTCTTAAACAAGGGCACAGTTTGTTAAAGGATTGTAATGCAGACAGTCGCGCCAAACTCCAGGCCCTTCTGGACGATTTAAGTAAGGATTACGAGGAGTTGAAGAAGGAGGCGAGGGAAAAACAAGCCTCGTTGGCAGATCTTCTTCAAGGACGCAAAGCTTTCGAAAGTGAATTGGACAAGTGTCAACGATGGATTAAAGAAGCTGAAGTGGCTACATCTTCCGAGTTGCGACCTTCCAATCTTGATATTCTTCGTGAACAACTTGCTAAAGTATATATATATATATATATATATATGTATATATATATGTATATATATGTATATATATATTCCTTATAAATAAAGAATTAATTATTTCCAAATTGACAGAAATTATATTTAAAAAGATATCTATTGGAATTTTTGTATGTTATCTTGTATATTTTTTGCAATGTGTATTTGAAGAATATAAATATTTCTTCTTTTTTAGTACGACCGATTGAAGAAAGAGGCGCAAGAGTACGGTGATGACATAGAAAAGATAAACCAACAAGGAAAATCAATCTTGCCGACTGTGAGCGACGCAGATAAACAAGAATTAAGCGAACAATTGAAAAATATGAAGGAAGCTCACGGACGAGTGGCCGGTGTGATAAATGAGAGGGCAATCGCGCTCCAGAAGAGTATAGATGAAGCTGAACAAGCTGCCGCGCGAGTAGCGGAAGCAATTCAATTCATGACAGACATTCAGAAAGAGCTTCACGATCTGAACAAGCCGATCGGTGCTCGCGTGGAAGATGTAGAAGGAATGTTAGCTGCTTACGAAAGGATTTTGGATGATCTCAAAGCAAACAAAACCAAATTATCTGATCTCCAGTCCGCTAATGTGGGAGATTTACATGACGTGCTAGCCCAACAAGACGATTTAATAAAAGCTCTCGAAGCGCAAATAGCGAAACTGCGTCAGCTGCTGCTACTACGGCAACAGTTTATCGCCTTAATCGCAGAGATTACTACTTTCATTACCAAGTACACTGAAATTATCCGGGATATCGAGAAATCCGGACAAACAACGGAAGAGAAAATTAAAAGGTACTGTAATTAATGATATACGACATGTTAAATAAACAGTATATTTTAAAATATAACTAAAAATTTTATTTTACTAAGAATTATTTATAATAATTGTTGTCTAATTAATTTAACTGATTAAAAATTTAACAGGTACGACGATGCTATATTAAAAATTCAGGAATGCGAAGCTACTCTTGCTAGTGCAACGGATAAAGGACAGCAAATAGCGGCAGAAGGTTCGGTCGTAGATAGGAACAACGTGACGGAGCAGCTGCAGTCGTTGAAGCAACAATTACAGACCCTCCGAAGGGCAGTAGAAACACAAAGGGAGCAACACGAACTGGCGGCAGCCGAGCACAGAAGACTCGCTAACGAATTGGCGGATATTCTTGACTGGCTTGAGAGCAAGGAGAAGGAAGTCAAATCGAGACCGCTTTTGGAGAGGGATCCGACGAGTGTCGAGGCGGAATTAAAGAAACATCATGCCCTTTGCGCCGATGTGAACGAATATCTAGATAGAATTAGAAATCTGAAGGAATCACTGCGGCATGAAGAAGGAATGCCTGGATCTTTAAAGGAGATGCTAAGCGAGGCGGTTTCCTTGTTGACGTCCTTACCACGGGAGATGGAAGAGCGTGGAAATTATTTCGAGAGTAATATGCAGATGAGATTGGATTACGCAGCTCTTACAGACAAGCTTCATAGCTGGGCTCGTGAAGCTGAGATTCGGCTCGAAAGCAACAAGGAGGGTCTCGATTTTGAAAATATTCTTAGCGATCTGGAAGAACACAAGGTGAGAAGTTCTTCTTATTGTTTTTTTAAACAAGATTATTTTAAAAACTACTAAATAGTCCAGCTTGTTGTAATTAAAAATTAATAAATAAGTGTGAGCTAAGAGGGCTAAAAACGAGCAAATAATTAAAAGAAGTTAATATTAGTAAAAACTATTTTTACTTTTTTAAAAAATATTTGTCAATATAAATTAACAAACACGTATGGCGGAACAAGTTTCAGCTCTACTGAGTCTTCATCAGCCGCTATTATTTAAAGTACATAATAAATTAAAGTAGAACGCTTACATTCCGTTGAAATTCAATTATAAAAATCGGAGTCATTGCGAACAAACATGTATATAATAAATAAATAAATAATTTAAAATAAAGCGATGTATAGAGTCAGAGGAAGAGGTCAAGACATGTCACTAAAGTAAAAAGTATGAAATTAAATTCTTTACGTTTATGATTTTGATTATCGGATCGAAGACTATAGGTGTTATCAATTGACTTATAAACTCTGTGACGATCTCATTTTTTTCTTTTATGAGTAATATCTTAGCTGCGATCACCATTTAAAAAAAAGTCAAGCGGCTGGTCACTGATGTAAAACCAACTGTATATAGAATAAAATCAAATGAGATTGTTGATTGATTAGAATTGAAACAGAGATTGAAAGATGAATTAATTAAGAAATTAAAAGGAAATATAAAACTGTAGAACTTACATAAACATTTTACGTGAACAGTGCTAATAAAAAAATCGTTATTAGAGACTTTATCTAATAAATCAAAATAAGAATCATCCAAGAGTTCCGTATCTTCATTAGAATTTATGCCGTTTTTTTGAGTTTTGATATGAATTATTTCAGATATTAATCTTTTATAATAAATGATAAATTAAGGCTCTAATACTTAAGTATTAATAATGTGTTAACGGGCTAAATGAGAGCCAAACGCGGTAATTGGTGCGCAATGAGTGTTGATATGATATTAAAATTTTTTTGGTGAAACGTAGGGTGAGAAAGTAAAATAGCCCTGTCTACTAAACTATAAATAGTTCCGATTTTATGGCAGATAGGATGATTAGAAAAAAACGAAAGAGGTATCTACAGGAAAAAGTTTTCTTGTGGTACCAATCTAATATGATTGTGTTATTGGTTACTTTTAAGGAAATATCTAAGAAATTAATACTACGTTCTTCTTCAATTTCTATGGTAAACTGCAATCTCTCATGAAAACTATTGAATGTGTCAACAATATTATTAATCTGATTATTAGGTGTTGCTATTAAGATGTCGTCTACATAGCGTAAATAGAATGGTGGTTTTACATTGATAGTATTAAGTGCCTTTTGTTCCACAAATCTTGTATAACTATATCTGCAATAATTGGGGATAAAGGAGATCCCATTAGCGTGCCGAAGGTTTGTTTGTAAATTGCATTGTTAAAAAGGAAGTATGTGGATGATAAGACAAACTTCATAACTTCAGGGCTTGTTCTTTTTCCGCTGTCTTATTTGATCAAAAACCACTGTGTCAGAGTTACACGAACATTTCAATTTCATATCAGTATGGATTATTTTAAACACTCTTCAATATTGTAAGTTTCACAGTTTTATATTTCCTTTTAATTTCTTAATTAATTCATCTTTCAATCTTTGTTTCAATTCTAATCAATCAACAATCTCATTTGATTTTATTCTATATACAGTTGGTTTTACATCAGTGACCAGCCCCTTGACTTTTTTTTAAATGGTGATCGCAGCTAAGATATTACTCATAAAGGAAAAGAATGAGATCGTCACAGAGTTCATAAGTCAGACAATTGATAACACCTATAGTCTTCGATCCGATAATCAAAATCATGAACGTAAAGAATTTAATTTCATACTTTTTACTTTAGTGACATGTCTTGACCTCTTCCTCTGACTCTATACATCGCTTTATTTTAAATTATTTATTTATTTATTATATACATGTTTGTTTGCAATGACTCCGATTTTTATAATTGAATTTCAACGGAATGTAAGCCTTCTACTTTAATTTATTATGTACTTTAAATAATTGCGGCTGATGAAGACTCAGTAGAGTTAAAACTTGTTCCGCCATACGTGTTTGTTAATTTATATTGACAAAAATTTTTTAAAAAAGTAAAAATAACTTTTACTAATATTAACATCCCTTAATTATTTGCTCGTTTTTGGCCTTCTTAGCTCTCTCCTCTCTCTCTCTCTCTCACACTCTTATTTATTAAGATTATTTTAATTATTTGAATTAATAAATTAGAGATTAAGTTCCCATCGTTTATAAAATTTATAATTTCGTGAATAAATAGGTTTAATTGTCAACTTCTGTTGTGCTTTTAGATATATTTCAGCACCGAATCTTCGATACGCGAACTCGTGTCACAGCAGATTCAACAGGTGGCAGACAAGATCTGGCCGTCTTTAGATAGTTATGAGCAGGAGGAACTAAGTGCTCAACAACAGCAGCACACCCAGTTGTTAAAGAACACCCTCAATACGGCTAAATCGCAACGTTCACGTTTGGAACAGGGTGCAGAGATGTGGAGGGATTATACGCAGAGCTTGGAACGTGTTCGCGCCGTCATCAGCAGAACCAGATTCACGGATGAACCGGTTACCACATTAGCTGGACTGCAATTTAATATTCAGAAAATCACGCATGCCCTCAATGACATCCAGGTGGGTTAAAAAACAATACAGATATAAAGAATCTTTTCTTTCTTTCTATGAGTAATTATATATTTTTTATACTACATTAGAGGAATTAAAAAGAAAATAAATTCTTCAAATCATGTTGAGTATTTATAATGTATTTACAAAGAGATATTTTTATGTATAAAGTACGAAGAAAATTATAATAAATTTTTCTTTACAAATACACACTCGCATACGTATTTAAAAAAATTATATTGTTTTATAATTATATTGCTCACGACATATCATGTTTGATAGTGATTAATTAAATGCATTTTTAACATTTTTTATTATGATTTCCGCAGAATCAACAATTCGAATTGGATCTTCTAAACGAACGTGGGCAAGAGGTCCTCCGACTTGCAGACACTAACAACAAGAAGGCGATAGAATCGCAGCTCTCTGAGATCAATTCGGAATGGCGTGAATTAGTTTCGGGTCTCGAAGGACGTAGGGATGCTCTCGAGGCGTTATCGCGACATTGGGAAGACTTGGAAGCGCAATGGACTCTTATCGAAACGCGATTGACTGCGACTGAGGAAAAAAACAAACTCGTCGATACAGTAGTGCGGTCAAAGCAACATTTACAGGACACCGTTAAAGCATTAGAAGTAAGTAATGATTCTTCTAATATGGATAAAATCATAATTTTTCTACTGGGAAAAAGTTTATAAACATCGTACATTTATTATTGTTTATAATTATAAACAATAATAAGTTATTGTGACATTGTTTACATTATTGTGACATCGCATAGCTATTTAAAAGACCAAATAATTATTATTGTTTATAATTATAAACAATAATAAATATAATTATAAACAATAATAAATGTTCGATTATCATCAGAATTGATATCAAAATAATCCACCATATTCCATGAACTTAAATCAGTTGCATAAAAATAGCTAAAAATATTGAAAATAGGTTAAGCATGTCTCGGAGTTATTAGCATGTGCATATAGATATAAAAATTCGTATAATAATAGAAAATACGTACGTCACGCGAAGCATATCTCTTTGGTCTTTTAAATGGCTATGCGATGTCGCATTTTATATGGACACACTCTTATCGATTTACCGTGCAAGATACAGATATACAATTAGTTTTGTCTTTCTCTCTTCCTGATGCACCCTCTTTATAAATGCCGAACGTGTCAGACTTGCACAGCCAGGCACCACAGGTGCTCGGCCCTCCAAAGCTAACTACTTTAGTCGCTCACGAATTATCAAGCCGTGATGAACACTCGTGGAGAACGCTAGATATCGCAGATACTTTTATTTTTATGATTATTATATATAAATATACCTCAATATTTTCACAAGAAAATATATTAATTTAAAATTTAATATATGTTAAAAAATTAAAATATGATTTATTAAAAACTTTTTGGGGACACGGTGCAAACTGATAAAAAATGGTTAAGACGCTTTCTGACCTTGTTGTGGACAGGAACTCGTAACAGAAGCTGAAAAGCTTAAACCTGTGACGGAAGAGGTGAAGAGCTTGGCAGGACCTGTACTCGCGTATCTCGCAGCGTTTACTGAAGCGCCGGCACGAAGTCTCGAGGAACGCCTCGAAAAGCTACAGAAATCCGTCGAATCGTGAGTAAGAGTGCATTATTTTGTTTTTATATCTGCTCAGAGCATGGACCAGCACCACCTCACGTGATTACTAGCCAATAAGTCAATCCAATATTATCTTAACTAGCATAGGTAATCAGGTGACAAACACTTTTAGAGACTTTCGATAAATTAATGATACAAAAATAATAGGATATATTATTTTAACAATTAATATTTATTCTATGTGTATTCTAGAAAAAATGTAGCAAATATATTTGCATCTCATATTACATTCCAGATTGATAAAATTTTATTTTCGAATTTTAACATCGAAGTTGCATTGTAATATCAGAAATAGAATAGATGTATTTATATTATTATTTAATATTGAAAATAAAATTGATATTTTTAATTATAAAAGTATTGAATATATTTTTTATCATAATTGTTTTGCAACAATAGTTTACTTTATATAAAATTACAATAGTTTACGGACTTTGGGCTGGCAACAAAGGTGCTATTAAGGTCCTTCTGCAAGCAGATTTGCATGTGCATGCATAAATGTGCATTTGACGCTTCTGCTTATATACTCCCTTCTTCCTACGACATTTACATTTTTTATTTCAGCAATTCTACGTTCCATCGTTATATTTGTACTGATGTAATTAGTTTTTCTAGTATTCCTTTCAGGTGATCATATCGTTTTAATTTCGCATTAGCATATTGATATGTTTGTTACCGTAAGTACCCGAAATCCGTCATTTCGCGTTCTCACTAGTAAAAACCCGAAAAATACATATGTACTTTTCGGGTTTTTACTAGTGAGAACGCGAAATGACGGATTTCGGGTATTTACGGTTACGATATTGATTAAAAATAATATAATTAATGCAAGAGTACCCTGGCAAAAAAATTCTCATAGTACCTCATAATATTTTTTAAGAATTGTTTATATTTTAAATTTATAAAGATTTCTAAAAAAATACATTAAACTTCATCAGATTTTATAAGTTTTCTTCGGAAATTATGGAATGAGAAATCTTGGAATATTTCAGAATTCACATATATAAAGAATTCTAGAAAAGATGTAGACTTTCTCATTTTTTTTTCACATTTCCTCAGTATTTCTGAAAAGTGTTTCAATTCAGATAAAATTTTCTGAAAAAATTATAAAATTTATATAGAAATTCTGAAAAATTATACAAAGAATTCTAAGAAAGTTTTTCACCAGAGTATGTCTGTTTCTTTAATTTTGACGTCGCACATTTAGGGGAAGATTGTGAGAGATTCTGAAAGATTATGTTTCTCAGTAAAAGAAGCAGAAATGCCATGGCGCGAATGTGCTACAATTTTGACAAAAGCTTTCAAGAATATTATCTTACGATATCGCATCGTCATCCAAATCATTGCCAAAATACTACGCCAGCAATCGACCTTTCAGTCGGAAAGTCAGTGACAAAACAGTTGGTCAATGAGCGAGGAAACTAAAATACTCGTTAAATGATAGTGCAATTATTTAAGGAAGGAAATTGTTATAATATATCATGAATCAGTAACAAAAGTTATTTTAAGAAGACCTATTGTTTAAAGAGAGAGTGCGGGGAAGGAATAACAGTGAGAAACAATGTTGTGAAAGTTATTAAGGTGGATTGAAATTTTTATGTTATTTATAATTATTCTTTTATCATAATCGGCGCTGTTATATAATAATTGTGATAAAATATCTTTCGATAAATTTCCGATTTCAGATACATTATTCGTCACACTTGCGCTATTTCAATTCACGATTACATAATATTGCGTAAAAATTGCAAATCAAATACATAATGACACTTACGACGCAATGTGAATGCTAGTCCAAATTCGACGTAATGCGACTAGCGTCACAAAACAGAGTATAAATAGAGTATAGATATACAGGGTGATTCATTTTAATCTTAATAGTCAAATATTGTAAAAGGAAGTCATTTTATTAAAAAATGTTTCAAGTAAAACTTCGAGGGGGACATCTTATGATGGACACAGGTTTTTTCTAGGTAGAGGTATTCCTGAGATTTCAAGGTGACCTTTGTTTTTTTAAAATGGAACCATATGATTTTTTTTATATAATATAATTTGTCCAGTTATTTAGAATATAAAAGTATAAAGGTAGAGTTATCAAAACCCAATAGTTTGCGAGATATTTTATATTTTATTTTGACATATTTTGACATGAAATATAGAATATCTCGTAAACTATTCATTTCTTGATAACTGTACCTTAATGCTTTTATGCGTAGAATAGTGGGATGAATCAATTGATGTGAGGAAAGCACATTGTACTTTCTTAAAAAAAAATTATGCAATTTGTAATATGCAGTTACATACTTTTTTGAAAAACAATGTATTTTCCTCACATCAATTGACTCATCCCACTATTCTACGCATAAAAGTATTAAGGTACAGTTATAAAAAAAATGAATAGTTCAGATATATCATATTTCATGTCAAAATATACCAGAATAAAATATAAAATATCTCGCAAACTATTGAGTTTTTGATAACTCTACCTTAATACTTTTATATGCCAAATAACTGGATGAATTATATTATATAAAGAAAATCATAATTACATTAAAAAAAACAAAGGTCACCTTAAAATCTCAGGAACATCTCCACCTAGAAAAAACATGTATCTATCATAAGATGTCCCCCTCGAAACAGAGTAAGTTTTAAAACATTTTTTAATAAAATGGCTTTCTTTTACAATATTTGACTGTTAAGATTAAAATAAATCACCCTGTATAAATGTCTTGTAGACATTCTTATATGTTGTATATGCAATTATCTATAATGTCTCCCAGATTTAATAGGATTTAATGTTTTATTTATAGATTCTGTGGTTAACTTAGGATCGATTTTACTCTAACAAAGATATCAAGGAAAGACAAACGAAACGATATCGTTTATCATAACGTTCCGATCTTTAAATATCTATGTAATTAACCTTCTTTAATTATAAACCTTCTAATTATAGATAAAGTACTTGGAATTACAGATAAAAATAGAATATTAAAAACTAAATATTTAATTACAGAAAATTCTATAATAGATAAAGTAAACTTGAAATTCAACAAGGAATCAGATTTTACTTTAACAAAGGTATCAAGAAAAGACAAACGAAATGATATCGTTTATCATAACGTTCCGATCTTTGAATATCTACGTAATTGACCTTCTCTAATTATAAACCTTCTAATTATAGATAAAGTACTTGGAAGTCGGATTTTCCATTTGTATCACTGAAACCTAATCTCTGAAAAATTTTTCATTTTTTATCGCTTGTAACTTAAGAACGGTTGATCTCCCACGACGTTTTTTGTTATGAAAAGCTCGACACAAACTTGTAATCAAATTGAACGAACTGCGACTTTTTCACATTTGCGCGAGTTAAGTCACACACATACAATTGACATTTAGCCACGATCGCCGATATTCATCGATCCGTCGTCGCTTCATTACGCGCCGCGCTACGTCACCACCGAATCTGTCATATGACGTAACACGGACCGTATAACACCGTATAAACACTCGATATAAGACGGCCGAGGAAGGTCGATATGCGTTCCCAAGGGGAAACGTGTCCATACTGGCCCCTACCATACTTTTTGTCGTCCGGAGTATCATCACGCGCCAGTTCATCCAGTCATCGTCGCACCGGCATCGACGACACGTCGCGCGCGATGCTGACGATCGTACTTCCCGTTGCACCTCTCTGCCGACGCATCATCGACGTTGATTACGCGTTTAACACGTTGACTGCCACCGTACAATTAGATAACGTTGTCCCCGACACCATTATTCTATCATTTATTTTAATGCGCTACTTAATTACATTTATTTTTCATTTAAAATTTACAAGTAAAATTTTATTTTCCCTTCCAAAAAAATTGAATCGGCGAATAGCTAACGTTCATTTGCAGATCGTCAACTATGAGTTAACTCGTATTCGGCAGTCAACGTGTTGAGCACTCGCGGATAACGCCGGCGTGCGGCGTTTTGACGTTTTGCCAGGGTGACGGATTGTCGTCGAGCATGACGTCTCGTCGACGTATTTACATTCCGATTCCGCGTGTGTTGTGCTATCAGTGCGGGAGTGGCGTAATTATCGTTTGCACGCGGAACGCAATGCGCAACGAATAAGAAACTGTCGTGGATGCTGACACTTTTGGACAGACATGAGCTTACGTTTCGGGAGACACGTTCTTCCGAGGTACGGCACTCACGGATTTCTTTTCTCTCTTTTTTTTCGTTCCCGTAGAATATCGAACGGAGAAAGAGGAAATTGTGTTAATTCGATGGGGAGATTATTTGCGGATTACGTTCCTTCAATCGCGAATTGATCAGGGCGATTACTTCAACTTGCGAAACCTCATCTCTCGCACGGCGCAAACGCCGTTGTTTCGCATGCGCGCGAAGCGGAGCAAACAGCGTTAGCACGATATCGACACACGTGTACCGTGCATGCGAAATTAGAGATAACTTCCAATCGCGAATGGTTTATAATTGCAGACGAGGACACTTCAGCTTATATTATACTTTCGTATCTTGAGAATCGTTGAGGAAATCCATGACAGAGTGTTTACTCAAATTGTTGTAGACGAGGACACTTTAGCTTATATCATACTTTCGTATCTTGAGAATCGTTGAGGAAATCCATGACAGGGTGTTTACTCAAATTATGTAAAAAAATATCTGGATTTTTCAGGTATTATTTATTAAAAATTCCAGGTAAAATTAGAAAATTTTTTAATGCAATTTTAAAACGATTTTATTATACGCCCTTTTTAATGTTTCTTTCTCGTATAGTCCGCAAGATTACACCTATCCTTTTTTACAATTGGAACCACGAAATCTATAGGATAGTATATAAAAGGCTCACTAGTATAGTATCAGTGAACTCTCTTCAGTATTGTTTTCTACTGTTACCCTGATTTTCTTAATAAAAATTCGAAAATCACATGAGAATGTACATGAATATATGCAGATGTGTATATCAAATTTATTGCTAATTAATTGTTAGCAATAAATTGACACATTCTGTATTATAAAAAAATAATAATTAAAGAAACCGTTTTTTCAGAAAGAAAGGATTTAAGTTTAAAAGTAAAATTTCAAAAATTTCCCTGAATGTTAATACAATTCCATGAAAATCCCTAATTTTCAAAGGTAAAAAAAAATTCCTTGAAAATTCTAGGTTTTTTTAAGGTTTTTTAAGATAATAAAAACCCTGCACATGAGAAAGCGTTTATTTGGCAAAATGTACACTGAGAGAAAAAATATTTTGATACAAAAAAATTGTACTTAACACAAAAAAATTATTTACTCGATGGATCTTAATAGCTTATTTACTTGTATTTAAGTCTGCTACAGTATTTCGCAATATCCAATTTTCTGACACATGTCAGATGTAAAATATTGCTTTAAAATTAATTCCCTTTTTCATAATTGATTAACAATGCACGGAATATAAAAATGTTGTGAGTACAGCGGAAATTCATCTAAAATAAGAAAATCGTGATACATATAAAATTTTTACGCTCTGTACAGTACCTTAATGTTAGTGTCATCGATATGTAGTTCGCTGGCCGATCGTCTGACACCGATTGAATCCTCGTTAAATATAGATTTGATGTCTGAAACAAAATCAAACGTTGCTTCTAAATCGTGTACCATAATATACCGTGTACCATTTATAATACAAGATATGACATCACGTATGTATCTATGTATGACACATGATGTAATAGGATACGCCGTAATAGTCGGCACGTGACTCCGGCAAGTTTCTTGTATTACAATATATAAGTTGAAACAAAATTTATTAATTTTTTATTTTAGCGTTGATTATTTAAAATAATAGGAAGGCCATATATTTTTGATAAAATTGAATTTTTGGACGCATCTAAATTTTGTAATCTTTATACATAGTAAGGTCTGAAAGTTTCCTCAAGAATATAAAAAAGTATTAAAATGAAACAACCATTTTTAATTTTTAATATAATCATTCTTTATTTTATTATATTTTTTAGAAGGACGAATAAATTTTTCTACATCTCAAAAAAATATTTTGAATTCTTGTCCTTAAAATAGTTTAACACTGTGGACTTTTCGTCACCCGCCCTACAGTTCCGACTTAGTAACTATTTTTCATTTTTTATTTTTAAAATTGAAGTCTGATTTTTGCGTGGAAAAAAATTTATCAGTGATGAAGAAGTAATCTCTGCAGTGTCCTTTTCAAGGGCAAAAATTTTAAATATTTTTTAATTGTATGGGAAAATTAATTCATCGTTCTAAAAAATGTATTAAAATAAAGAATAATTATATTGAAAAATAAAAATGGTCATTTTATTTTCTCTTTTTTAATATTTTGAACCGAAAACTTTGCCCGAATACTTTTGAACCTTACTACGTAATACGAATATTGCTATAGAATTTTTATAATTAAATTTATTTATAATAGATATAACTTTATTAGAGTACCTACATTTCTTTTGACAATTGATAGATTAAAATTTTCTCCTAGATAATATTTCGGATAATTAATATTTGATTGCATTTTTATCTTTATTTATTTATAGTTTATTCTATTCAACACATATTTATCTGGATATTTTTAAACAATAATATACGTGCACGTAATCTCAGTTGCAATTTTAATCGCTATGCCATTTTGCGATTGTTGTTATGACTCGTGTTATTTCCATTATGATAGTCACGGCGCCGATTTAGTATTGCGTGCAATACGAACGGACGCGTATAAATCTGTCGATTAAGGCCCGGTTACACCAACATTATTTTGGTTTTAAGCGAGACTTAAAACTTTAAATTTGTTGTACCAAAGCAAAAGCGACACCTAAAGTGCTTTAATTTGCGTTTATCTTATTAATATTAGCGCTTATCTCTTATTTAGACTAAATCCGGCTAAGATATTGGTTTAAACCTTTGAAGATGTCTATATTTTTGTCCAGAAAGAATGCGCAACAAGTTATCCAAAATACATGAAATCGCGCAAAAAGGTTTGTAATAGAAGCTTTCCCCTAAATTGGTCATTTCATTAAAATTTCTGTTATAAGTTGCGATACGGCGCTCATGTGTTTTTCACGTCATTATTTAAAATCGCCCCGTACAGTCTTCTAATTCTCCGTAACCCATCGACTTTACATCTTCACCGGCCGATTATTCTTAGGACGTTCTTGGCTAGCCAAGCCAGTTCTAAGATCAGGCCGCATGCGTCGCGGCGCCTCGCCAATGCGTCTCGACTGGCGTCTAACGCTAGCTTAGGCGGCTATATCCCTCCAATAACGTTTCGAACTGCGTACGCTGCTGTTTGGCTTGATAGTGCCGCGCCATACTGTTGTCCGAATAAACGCGAGGGCAAGGACGAGGATTAAAGAATAAGCGAGAAAAAAAGAAGAAAGTGAAAAGTTCGCGCTCGGCTCACTGTCGACTGTACCGCGAAAACGCGAATATCACGCGATTACTGCAACCAGATATATAGGTACATATATCGCTCCGGCTTATCGCTCGATTACGATATCGTACAGGTACATTGAGAGTGATTTCATTCAATCGTCGCCAGTAATGAGAAATTTTTATGATATCCGTTAGGTATGACGGTTAACGAGATAGAATCGCGCGCAGCACATGATCGCAACCAGCGAGTTGCGCTGGATCGATGAAGCTATCGTGGATTATACGAAATCGCGTGAGAACAGATAATCGTTTCGCACCCAAGCTCATAGCACTGGAAATAGATCACTGCGTGCGAATGTTAATAGTTCTCAGAAGAAAACTTATTTTGGCGATGAATTTGATTCGGCTGTCGCGCGGCACGCAAGTTTATCATTCTAATTTCTTTCATTTCAGACGTGCGATTTTCATTTACTGCGCGCGGACACGTGAATAATAATAACAACAACAACAACAATAACAACCAACAACAACAACAAAAATAATAATATTAACAACAACAATAATAATAACAATAACAACAACAACAACAATAATAATAATAGCTTTATTGATGTGCAAAAAGATATACATTATGTACATGAACGCAGTATAATTCAGAGCAGCACTTCAAAAGATGAGGCATCAGCAATAGTGCTGTTTAGCCTAAACCTCGATATTGGTTTAATAAAATAAAAATATAAGGAGAAAATAAAGAAAAATAACAAGAGAAGAATAAATGTACAGAATAAAAATATTGCACACATTCGGACAATTAAGCTCCGCGCGCAAAAAGGCTTACGTTTAACGTTATGCAAAAGAAAATATTGAGAGTGAAATCGGAGGTGTTACCGTGACTTACATAACTAATCCGTTACATCGTATATCTTTTTTTTTATTGTTCCTTTTTGGTCTTCTTGTCTATATTTCGTCGCGTTGCATCTACCGGCCGGCAATTGTATCTCGCATTCAGCCCGGCACGATGATGTCATCGGAGGAAAAGAATGGTTGTGCACAAAAGACAACATTGACATCGGGAACCATCATGGTCACGTATTTCGAAAACGACGTGACAAAATCGGCAACGTATAGTCGCCGATTTATTAGTCAATGTCAAATTAAGAGCGCGATAAAATTAATTGTAATAGATTAATGAGGTTTTTTCGACCTCTAGCAGATAAACAACGAAGGGAAACAAAACGAATCTAATAAATTCCAAACTTGTGTAACTTTGCGTAATTCTCCGTCCGAGAAGCGAAAGTATGTCATCGTTGAAAAAATAGATCGCCTTAGCGCTGCTGAATCGAAATTGTGCGCTTTCCTTCCGAAAGGACGATGACAGCATACGAGTTCTTGGCAGATGACATCAACGTTTAAATTATTCTTTGCGTGTTATGTTAACTGTGCAAGCAAAAAATCGTGGTAATTTGCGTTGTTTCTATTTAAAGAGGAGACTTTCCTGCATTCACTAAAAACAGGAAGAATATTAGTGGATATAAAATGGAAAAGTAGATTTACGTTACAACTGAAGCTTTATTACAAAATCGGATATTTTTATTTTTCTATTATTTGTTTCGGTAAAAAAATTAATATCTAAAAAATAATAACATTTCGATTTGAGACGCACTGATTATGTATCGTGTGGATGCTAAATGAAATAATTGTCTCGTAAAATCGTGTAGCACTTTCTTCGAACAGTATCTTCCTCGTAGTGTACCGCGAGTGTGAACAGTCGGCCAAACTCTCGTCGGTACATACTTCCTTCGTCTACTTTTAGCCAAGGCTGCCCCGACTGCGCGACTTCGCCTGGGATCGGGCCAGCCGAAGCACAGCGACACGCATTTCCGAATCTAAATTCGTCTTACCTCACTATGAACGATCTTTTAAGACTACTGATGGTTCTATAAAATTTTTTCCACGTGGAATTTTAATGTATTTCAATGTTCGCCTTGAAGATATATCTGTTACTTAGCGAAGCGACATTTCAATAAGTCATGCACTACATACCTGTGTAACATGTTACGGGCAACGATAAGAATAATTTTTAATCATTTTACTTATTTTTTAAATATATAAGCAGTTTAGAAATTATACTATTGCTTAAGAGAAATATAATTTTACAGAGACAAGTATTTTGATTTAAAAAATATAAAATAATCAAGCTTGCTTTTCTCGCCAATTGCTAATCTTCCCTTAAATGTTTAAATGTATTTACATAAATTCAACGCGTCTGTACGATAAAAGTATATTTTCAAGAGGCGTTCTTTGACTTCTGCGAGAGGCTCTTTCGCAATCCGCAGAGAATCACTATTTGAATCGTCCTTTTAGACTCGTCGGCTCGTTTCGTGGGAAGTCCGAGAAGGCGAGCGAAGATCTGGAAGCGCTCGAAAATATCGAACGTGAGATCGAGCGCCTGCGAAAGCGACTGAACGAGACGCGCGAAAGCGCGTCGAACTTATACGTTTACGGCGTTGATCAAGACGCGACCGAGACCGAACTGGGCGAGCTGCGCTCGCACGTTGAGGACCTCGTCGACACCGCTAAGAAGTTCTCAGGAAGCATTAAGGCGCGGTACCAAGCTAGCCAGCAGCTAGTACCAAGTGACATTACCCAGCATCTGACCGCACTCGAGCTTTGTGCCGAGGCGACGGCACAAACGATGGAGGAGAAACAGAGAGAGCAGAAACGTGCCAGAACCGTCAGGTCGGACTATCTGGCCGACGTGGACGAGGTGCAGGCATGGATCCACCAAGCCGAGCTCAAGGTACAGGACAGGTCGGTCGAGCCGGCCATCCTCAGGGAGCATCTCAGACAAATTCAGAACGAGCTGGGCACGATTAGCGACAAGCTCGAACGACTGACGAGGAACGGGCAAACCGTCGTCAAGAACACGAGGGACGATGCCGAGAAGGAGTTGATCAATAGCACGATCGGCAATCTTACTGAACAGCTGGCGCAGGTCAGGAGCTGGTTGGAGGAGAAGAAACAAATTGTGGGCGACACCCTAGATGCCTGGCAGAGGTTCCTCGCGCTTTACGAAGCCGTCAAGACGTGGACGGAGGAAAAAAGACAATTCTTAGTCGAGCCACTGAAGCTAAGTACTCTTGTGCAAGCCAGACAGAGACTGCACGAATATTCGGTATGTGAAGAAATGCCTTTCACATTATAGGATATGCGACAACGTTTGGCTGATACATTCCTTCGTTTTATAGACGGCAGTCAAAAGCTGCAAGCAGGTGAATAAAAATCTCAGCGATATGGGCAGAGAATTGGAGAATATCGGTCAGGTAACTAGTGTGGGCGATCTACCGGAGAAGCTGGCTGAGGCGGAAGAGGGCAAGGTTCAGGTCGAGGGTCAGCTGTTGGAAAGGGTTAGTGAATAATTCATCGAAGTTTAAGCTATTAGCAG
Organism: Aphaenogaster floridana; assembly: GCA_003063835.1. Classification (NCBI taxonomy): domain Eukaryota; kingdom Metazoa; phylum Arthropoda; class Insecta; order Hymenoptera; family Formicidae; genus Aphaenogaster; species Aphaenogaster floridana. The sequence goes on from NJRP01000279.1 coordinate 159,135, forward strand.
CCAATTACCAAAAATCTCCGTATTGCAGAACGCATTGCTGCAAGAGGCCAGCGAAGAGTGGGAGCAATGCGAGAGAAAGATGAAGGACGTGCGGAGCTGGATGGAGAAGGCCAGGCAGACGCTAGAATTGCCACAGAATAAGAAGAAACCGCTGCGCGATCAACATGCTATTCGCGAGAAAATGCTCAGCGACATCGCGATTCAAAAAACGAAGATCACGATTTCGGTGGAGAAACTCGAGGTGCACTTTAGGTCCGGTATCGTCGGTGACAACCGGGTGAAAGACACTGCCGACGATCTGATCGCCGAACTCAACTCTCTTCACAGCACCGTCAAAGAACAGACAACTTCTCTAGAAGCTTGTTTAGCGCAGATAGATCAGTATCAACAGGTTAGCGGAATGGGAAAAGTGGCATTCAATTTTTGATAGTACATTTTTTTCTTCTCTATATCGAGCGAGATTGTCTTGTTTCCGTTTCAGGAAATTCAACAGTTGAGACAACACATTGTGCAGGTGGAGCAACAATTGAGGACGGTACTCAGCCCGACGTACATGCCGAATGACCGAGAAAAGGCTCTTCAAGAGCAACAGGTAGGCACAACCTTTCTTTCCCTGACTATCTTATCACCTGCACAAGCGCGCTGAAGCAGCAATTGATTTTTGCATTTGCTCGATACCAACTCAAAACCACCACCAAGAGAACGCGTTCTTCTATTGCTCTATGAAATGCCATATCGCGCGCGCAATTGTCGGGGGTAGTTTTCTGCGTTTTCGGGCGTGATTAGACAAATCTCTCTTCTTATTTGAATAGTACTCGCGTGATCAAAATGCACGTGACCTATAACTAACCGTCGATCGAGCCACGATTAACCACATATAACTAAAATTAGTTGTTGAGTTATTTGCCATTTATTGTCTATTCTTGCCATATTGAAAGACAAAATAAAAAACTATTTTGATATGTCTCAAATAAATTCCACAAATTTGGAACATTAAAATTAATTCTTTTACTACACGAAATGAAGAATTAAGAAATGGCCAATAACTACATGTATAAGCACGTCTAGCAGTGGAAACATCTTAAATGAGATATTGTTACCAAATTATAATTATACATTTATTTTAAAAATAATTGCAATTATTAAAATAAAAAAATTAATTAATTGAAGATCTTTCCGCTGTTTATATTATACATCCATCTTTTATCCTGTATCCTATCTTTTCTTTTTCGTGCGTACCTTATTTTTGCTCTTTCATGCGTCGAGGTATCATTAAACACATCAACATTATTTCCCACTGAGAACTTAATTCATTAATTGAACTCTACTATTCGTCATTAATTGCTCCTCGTTGATTTTCAGATTCAGTTAAATTATCGACATTATTCAACAATGAATCAAAATTTTGCGCAAGATTTTTTAAACTATTCGGTATCTTACTGTCAAATAACCATATCTTCTGCTAACATTTACTAATATCACTTATCCTGCACTTTTTACAGCAGACACAACACGGGTTGGTAATTGATTTAAAACAAATGTTTATCTCTCTTTCTTTCTATCGTTTGTACGGTGATAAATGACACACACTCGCGAATTGAAAATTGAATCTCGAAAGTTTTCGGTCTCGTGTTCATCATGGTGGTACACCGCTTACGGGGTACTGGTTGGTATCATGTTCTAACTATGTTGTTCCGTTTTCCTTTTCTCACATTTGCCCAACGTACACACGTATAGTCCTCAAACGTACCTTAGCTCTTAAGATTAATCTTAATCTTGCGAAACTTTTGTACTATCGTTTCTGAAGGGGATTACTTGATTTTGCTTGTTTTCTGTGTTTTTTCTCTGGTTTTTTATCGTTTAACTGTTTCACTTATCACGCGTGTACATTGCTACATCTTCGTATATACACGCTCACACGTGTATATGTATATATATACGTATCTTTCTCTTTACATACATATTTCTGTCCATGTGTGCGCGCGTGTATGTTTACATAATAAGCAATCACGCACATACGCCACTTACGTTCTAGAATGAAAGACCACGTAGCAAAACGCGAAGTACTGCCGCACATTCACGTAAAGCGTGTCATGCACCGTTCACACGTACGCATCCCTTACGTGATCTTTGGATCTTTACGTTAGACTTTTGTAATTCAGAAAAACATATATGAGTCATAGGAAAATCAAGTGACCTCCGATGTCAAGACGCGTGTCGAGACCATACGAGACACGCAGATAGAATGCCGGAATCCTTTTTTTTACAATATGCATTAGTTTCTGTTTATTATTATTTTATTACATTCATTTCTTTACCAGTTGTTTCATTTATAAATTTTTCTTTGCTGTACCCTTTATTCCTTTATACCCTTGTCACTTCCAACGATCGCCTGTGCTACTTTATCTGTCACTATCACGTCCTGGTATCTTCATCGTACTTCGTTCCTCTTACGATCATCGTCGTCTACGTCGTCCACGTTGTCACCGAGATCGTCACCATTTCGCTCGTCATTCATTACTCTGGTCTTGACTTTTTCGTGCTTTGCGCTCCTCTTCCTACTCAACTTTTCTTCCTTATCGTTGAAACCATCATGACCTAACCATCCTCATTCCGTTCCTCTCGCTCGTTCGACGTGTTAACGCTCTCGATTTGCATTCGCGATTTCGCACACGGTCAGATCTATCGCGAAAAAATCAAATCTTTGCAAAGTAAAATCCAGGCGCGCACCGAGAGGTCTAAGCTACTCGTGCAGCGAGGCACACCAGACTTGGAGCCCTTGGACCCATGACAATAGAGATCTACCCCCGTTGAACGAGTCCGCGGCTCTCGTTGTCGTTATTTTTGCTTACTAGCTTCATAAATAGAAATTACGCTCGTCTATCTTCGGTTCTGTAATCCTTACTCGCTATTGTCGATGAATAACGACGACGACAGCCGCCACATGTCAAATTACACATGCAAAACATGATCGAAGACAACATTAACGATAAAGGCGAGATAGAAAAGATATGAAGTGAAATCTGTTCTCGTCTTTGTCGCCGACGTTCTTCGATAAAATCGATTAACTTTGTTTTTAGTACTACGTAACTTTTCTAAGCAAGTTTTTATCGAGCACTGATTTTCTAATAGATTTCACTCCACGAGTTTATGGACGCGATTACGTTATCATGTATGAGCGCGTGTCTTTTGTCCTAAATATCTGTGCTTAAATAGCCATACGATGTGATTGAGTAAGGAAAATAAAAGATCCATTTATTGTCAGTCAAGTGTTTAAGTACATTCATCCACCTATTCATTTTACTTACGTACATAGAAAGGTTTTTTGATATACTCTAATGCGAGCTCCTCAAACGAAACCTTGGCTTTAAAAATGATACCGCCCCCCATCCCACGAATGTAAAGAAACTCCTCAAAATTGACATAGTATATGTATTCCATTGCTGTGCCTTGGCTGACCTTCCGCGGTGGATAATGCAGAGCCTGCAACAACGGATGGAGGATTGGAAGCAACACAGCAAGACACTGGTGGATCAGATACACACGGTGGATCCATACTACGTACCCACCAATGAGTACCGGTTCATAGGCCAAGCCTCGTACGCCGATATCGCAGCAGGACGTACCAATAGTCCAAGCTCGAGAAATTGTAGCCCGTACAGATATCAACGAGAAGCCACTCCTCCTACCACGACCGTGCAAGTATTACCTGCGGTTATGCGAGCTCAAAAGTTGACTGTGGAATATTCTTCTCCGTTAGACGAGCCACAAGTCTCAAAGAAGCAAATTCAGGAAAATAATGCAAGCTTGAACAAATCAAAATCACAGCTGCAAACTGAGACATGTGTACAGACGATGGATAATCGAGGCACGATCGGTGCGGAAGAATGTCAGCAAAGTATACCTGAAGTCATTGTCGAATTGCCCGTGGCACGTCGAGGACGATCGCCTACGCGCAAGACGAACTCGTCCAAAGTGAGAGACTCTAAAGTGATGGTGGATCAGGAGGGAAAGATCGACAGGCGTGATAATCATCGACTTGGCACCAATTCCAGGCAAGAAGCGCAAACGGAGTTCGCGAGGAACACTCTAGCACCGCGCGAAGAAGGAAGAGGACGTTCGCCCAGTCCCATGTGGGTTCCCGGTTCTACTTCTTACGCCGACATCCTTCGCGGATGTATGCAGACGACGCAGACTAACACCGCTCCTGCGCAGCCACCCAGGCAAAAGATGGTTTCTTTATCCGGAGAATCTCGACGTGGTCGAGTCGAAGTTCCTCAGGTGGAACAAGTCACCGTAGATATCGTCGCAGATATTGACAAATCTCAACAAGCCACAGAGATCCAGCAAGTTGCACCGACACAAGAGATACAGGTGGAAAACGTGCGAATCGTGGAGACTTATTGTCAATCCTCTGAAATTTCCACGGAGAAGGCAGAGGATCAAAGCTACGCCGAGTCTGAGCCAACTAATTGGGCTGATGAGGCCTTGCAAGATTATGATGTATTGCAACGCGTGAAACCTTATCAAAACGCGTCAACACAGCCGCAATCGACGGAGATATACGACTACATGATACCGGAGGCGATGCCGGAACTGGTAGGTTTTATCAGCTCTCATCTCGGAACGTATCCGGTGAGTTCGTATGTATACGCGCCATCCGGTCATCAGCAAGTGCAGCAACTCGATACGATAAATTTGAATCCTTATAACAATGGCTCTTTAGCTTACGCGCCAGAACATTATGTCGCGCAGACCGCATATCTTTCGGCATCGGACATTTATGAGCAGACTCCGATGCAGCAACCGCAACGTCCCGTTAATGATATGAGACACGCAACTGCGATGTTGGTGGAGAAGCCTGTTGAGGTGCCAGTAGTTAGACAACCTGAGGTTTCTAAAGACGTGATTGCGACTGAACCTATCGATAAGCCTGAACAGCAAAAGCCTGTAAATATCTCGAATGTAGAAACTTCCACAACGAATAAAACAGAAGGAAAAGATACATTATCGAGTAACGTAGAGATCAAAGGGCAAACCTTCTCGTACGCGCAAATACTTTCGCATGGACTCAGTCCGCGTGTTATTTCGACACGCGTCGTCAGCGAATTGCCAGCCGCGAACCAACAGAGTAAGGAGCGTTCTGATTCGCCAAAAGAGTCACTTGAGTTATCATCTCGCGAATTATCGCCGTTGCAGGAACCGAAACTCGAGCAAGATTCGCAATCATTTGTGGTTACGCCCGAGCAATCTAGACAATTCAAAGAGAACGACTGGGACACGATGAAGAAACGAGAAGTCAGGAAGAGGCAACAGCAACCGAACGATAAAACCAAACAAATGGATGAAAGAAAATCTCGAAAACTCATTGATAAACCAAAGGAAAAACAAAAGAAAAAAAAATTGAGTCCGCCAAAGCAATTGGAAACGCGAGACGAACCTGTTCTTGATAAAGTCAGCGATAGCCCAGTGCAGAAAGAGGAGAAACCGATGCAACAAGAAAAACAAGCAATCGATTTAATAGATACGAATCTATTGCAAGAAAAGAAACGTAGACAGAAGAAAAAGAAAGTAGATAAATCGGTAGGAGATGAAATTGACAAAGCCCTTAAAGAGATCGAAGACATGGATAAACAGAAAACAAAATCTCAGAAAGATAAGCCTAAAGAACAAAATAAAGAACAAAATAAACCTCGAGATTCTATTAATGAGACGGTGGAAAAATGTAAAGACGAAACTGACAAAAAACAAAGCAAATTCGGTGAGAAATTCAAGAAATCAGGAAAATCTAAAGAAGCAATGAGAGTAAAAGAAACCACGTCTATGGAACATACTACATTATCAAGTCAATTTATAGCGAGCGATCAAAATATTCCAAAAGATAACGCGGAAAGTAAAGAAGATACGAAAGGCGCGAAAGTTTCAGATTCCAAAGACGAAGAGAAAGTCCAAAAAGATGTTTTCAAGGAAATGTTGAAAGATCAGTTTCAAATCGATAATATCCACATTAATTTTGACAAATCCGATAGTACAATAAAATGTAAAAACAAAATCGATAAAAATATAAAAGCTAAAGAACGAAGCAGAGAATCTCCAGAAAATAAAGTCCAGGATCAATCGGATGATTTAAGTAATAACAAAAAGGATAAAATAAATATTATCGATAAAAATAATGTAACAGAGATTGTAAAACTATCAGCCGCTCAAAAGATCGAATTGGAAAACACAAACAAGAAGACAAGTTCATTTTCAAAGATAGAAAGTATAAAAAAACATATAGATGCTTCAAAAAAAGAAAAAAAGATAAAGTCAAAAGAATTGCAGCTGGATACTAAGAACAGTAACATAAATCAAGAAACACTTGAAATCGATACTAAAGAAATCAAGGATAAATCTTTGGAATCAATTAAACCACTGATTGATACTGAAATAAAAGATCTTAGTTCAAAGGCACTTGATATCACAAAAATTGTTAGTGAAGTAAACGAAAACACGAAAAGTAAAATCAATTCTCGAAAGAAAGACAAGACCTTTAAAAATAAGATAAAATCTGAGGTCGATACGTCCTCGATAATTCCGACAAGCAAAGTTTTGGATAAAATTAAAATAAATTTGAACAATACAGAAAAGAATGACGTTGTTCCAAAATCAGAAGAAGTGACTGCTAAAGCTAAAATTGTAGAAACAGCGGTAGTAGTTGAGGAAATTTCAAAACAACTCGTATTATTGCCTAAAACAGCTCAGCAAATAACACAGGACAATGTACAAATTGATATTACGTATAAAAATGATAAAACATATGATTCAGCTGGTGTTAAAGAATTGATAGAAAGCAAAGAAGCAGAGCATTACCAAACAAATGCTAAGCAGAAAGAATTAAAAGTGGAAAACTTTCCGAGAGAAAATTTAGAGACTACAGATACAATGGATGAGAAAGAGGTTATTAATAGTAATACAAAGATGATTGAGAAAATTGAAAAACAAGAAGTAGAGAAATGTCAGACGAAAACAGCGAAACAGAAAAAATCCGAGAAAGTGAAGTCTAATGTTCAAGATAAAGGTAAAAGAAAAGAAGATAATACTGAGATATCGCAATTTGTCGAAAATAAATCTTTCAGAAAGAAAGATGAATTTAACATCGAATCTCTAATTGCACCTACGGTAGAAACTGTCGTCCAAGAGCAATCCACGGAAATAATGAGCTTGGCTGAGCAACATGTACCAGTGCCCAGTAACAGCTGTCTTGTTCAATCAAAAACGGACGTCGAAAATAAGCATGGCGTTAAAATAAGCGACGGGGAAGATACAGGCCAAGTTAATAAACGCACGCCAGAAACTGTTCCCAAAAGTAAGAAAAAGGGCAAATCGAAAGACAAAGCTGTCATTCAATCTACTGCATCGATACACGATATAAAATCTACGGAAAACTCTAAATTGAAAGATGTGGTTGAGATCGCAGCATCTGCAATCGTGGAGTTAGTTACATCGATAAACGAAGAAATATCTCGCAACGAAACTATGAAACTTACCAAAGATAATGATAAGTCAGAAGCAATTTCGGCTGAAAAACCTATAACAGTACCGGAAACGGATTTGACTATTTCCACGGCACCTGAAAATATTGAAATTACCTCTACTACAGAAACATTTCCTAAAGAATTTGAGGTTTCTTCAGAAATAAATAGCACCGCTACAAACATGGAAGAAAAATATCAGATTGTTAAAAATGGGAAACTCGATCATCAACAAGAAGCAATTATTAAAAATGAAGATACTAAGACCGATATAAATGATAAAGATTCTCTAATAAAAGAGCAGGATATTGAAAAATCGAAAAATGTTGCATCCAAGGAAAAGACATCGAAACGCATGAAAAGAAAGGAACGCTTATCTCCTAAGCATATAGTTGAACAAACGAAACAGTCTTCTTCCTTTTACGACAAGTTTCAAGAGGAAATCGTTTTTAAGGATGATTCAACGAAAAGAAAGGAAACGCCGAAGCTTACAACTAGTCCTAAACAAGAAAAGTTTAGTAAAAATCTATCTCCTCTTGCAAAAATTGACAATATTGATATCAAAAAGATGCAAGAATTGCCGAAAAAAGATAAAACTGAATTTGGTTCTAAAGTTTCGAGCGATTCGATCGACAAAGCTCAAGTACATGAAAAACACATAAATGAGATATTTAATAATGGTTTGGAATCCGAACAACCGTCTTCGACAGGGAAAGCTTTGATTATAGAGAAAATGATTACTACCGTAACGACCACCACCAGCGTTCCAGAGTCGGTAAAGGTCAAGCCACCCGATGTCAAGTCTGTTAAGTCAGTAGAGATCATAGAAAACATACCCCTTCCCAAAATCGTAGGTTCCAAAGTTACCGAGTTGATCACTTTGCGTCCCGAAACCGTAGAGGCTAGTCTTACTACTACTTACGCTAGGGTATCGAACAATTCTCTCGTTGGTAATTATTTGATGCAATCAGATCAGACAGCGACTTCTCAAAAAGTAGGTTCAACTTCCGCAATCCCCACCGAGAACATCGTGATATCCGATGAATTGGCTTTGTTCGGTAGCGTGCGAGATAGGAAAAGAGTTTGTCCGGGCATTTCAGAGAGTCGTAATATGTCCAAGAAATCCCCACCCATTGCATCTGAGGAGGGAGATCTTACTGCTCAATTAGATGATAACATGGAAAGATTGGGAGATCAATTAAAAGTGGCAGTTCCTGAGGAAAAACGAGAGAATGATAATACGAAAAAGAAAAACACTATTATGACAACGACATCAGGGATTATTGCCGTTGACACTATTTTGCAAAATGACAATATTATAGAAAGTCAAAATATTAATAATCCTGTTAAAAATGATAATATTGTATCAAGTAATAAAGTTATTCAAGCTGATTCAAATATTCTAATTGAGGGGAAATATGAACGCATAGATGGAAATAAAGGCAATGTTGTCGATACAATAGCCGAGGATATTCAAGAAAAAGCAGTAGATGAAAAAATAGAGCTTGAGATGAAATGTGAAAGTGAATGCACAATCAGCAAAGTAAAGAGAAAAGAAATACCCGAAAGTATGAAAACAAAGAAGCAAATAGTGCCTGAACACTTATTAGATCTTATTAAACCTTACGCCATAGACCGCCATGCTTACAATCATGCAGAAGGTAATTTTTATCGCTATTTCAAAGTCGTCAAAATAGTAAAAGAACCACAACGATCTACTGTTACAGTTCAGACAAGACCAGAGAGCGTAGAAAGAATTGTACAAGAATCGGTGATGAAATCTGCTAAATCAGTGAGCCAAGAAACGTGTGAAGTCAATAGAGACAGAAGACATGCTCTTATCATAGAGGCCCCAAAGTATCCAATCACCAGTTTTTACGAATTTGAATCGCAATGGATTAAAATGAAATCCACTCCTGAAAAATCTGTATCTATTTCTTCTGATGATTCTGAAATATCTATAAAAACTGCAATAGGGACAGAGAAACAAACTGTTGAAGAAAAAGATGAAGTGTCCGATCTTAAAGAAGATACAACTGCAATTAAAGTAGAAAAACTTAAAACAATCGAAACAAATGAAGATAAAGATAAAAAATCAGGAGATTTACAGCAATCTGTACACTTAGTTTCCGATGACTCCTGGATGAGTATTCTGGATGAACCAATGATGATTGAGGACGATTTTGATGATATATCTAATTCAGAAGAAAATATAATCAATGAAACGGCAAATAAGGAACTGATAGATGTCGAAAGCCAAGATCGAACAAATAAAATACAGATGAAAAAAGAACAATTATCTGGAGCCATTTCTGAAGTTTTAGAAGTTCCATCGTGCATAGAATCGGTTGAAGAAATTCGAGAACCGGCTATAATATTAATTAGCACATCTGCTAATAATATATCAATTACTGATGCAATAGATTCAACAATTAATACTATCAACGATTCAACATCACAGTCAATTGTTGATATTACAGAGTTAAGTGTATCCGTTGAATCATCCACAGAAAAAATCAGTGGTGATCAATTGGTAGATGCTGGAGCGATAACAGATACAAATATACAAGCAGATAAAATTGTTATGAAAAATGATGTTGAGACTGAACAAGACATGTTAGAAATTAAAACAATGTCAACAAAGGCATCAACTGTACATCTAGAATCTGATGATGCTTGGATGGCTCTTCTTGAGGAAGAAATAATAATTGATGATAATTTTGACGAGCTGGAAACAGAAACAGTAAAAGACGATCAAATTAAAAAAAGGGAAGAAGAGGATGAAAAGAAAGAGGCAAAGACTAAACAACGGGTAAAAGAAATCGAAGAGAAAAAACCAATGATTGAAAAACAAGAAGACAAAGTTGAAAAGAAAGAATCAGTTATTGAAGAACAAAAAGAAAAAATTGAAAAAGAAATAAAGATTGAAAAGCCAGGAGAAGAAATTGAAGAGAAAGAAGTAATTAAGAGACCTAAAAAAGAAACTGAGACAAAAGAACCAAAGACTGAAAATCTAAATAATACATCTCTAACTGTTGTAAAAGATGAATATCATGCTAGTATAAAAGATATTCAAAATGAAACTTTAGACGAAAGGCAAAGCGACAGAACGGAAAATCAACCAAAGAAAAAGAAAGAATCAAAACATGTTAAAGTTATAAAAACTAAAGATCAAGCGAAGATTAAAGTTGCAAAGAAGCAAAGTGATGTAGAAATTAAAACAGATGCTATTGAAGGCGATTTGTCATTACAAAGTAATTTAGAGGAACATAAAATATTGGATAACGAAGCTGATTCTAAAACAAAAGAAGCAGAAAAATTTTTTACAGTAGACGAACAGACTGAATTAAAACTTCTTTCAGACGAATCGAAACCAAAGTCGCAAGATACGATTGACGAAGAGAAGCCGTTATCAAAACGTGAAGAACGTAAGTTGAAATCTGATAAGAAATTCAAAAAACAAAATCAGAAATCTGAGATTACTCTTAAAGAGAAATCTGCAACGGCGAAATGTGAGGGTAATATAAAGACAGATGACAATATTGTTTTCTCTAAAGCGACAGAAATCGAGTCAAACGTACTTGAAACATCAGCGATTATGCAAAAACAACAGGAGTCAAAGGATGACGTGCCTAAATACGACAATCGATTAAATCCGAATGCCAAATCGTGGGCATCTATCGTTGGTACAAGAGATATAACAGAAACAACTGTTATTTCGAAAGACGATTCTTTAAATACTCAGACGTCCGCTATTACCCGTCGAGATATAAACGATAGTGTCACGAATATTATAAAACAACCGCAAGCATCCATTGTGCACGATTCATGCGAAATTCCATCAAAAGAAGAAACGCTGCACTCATCTTCATTAGAAAACCAAATAAGTAAAAATGTTATCGAAGAATTAAAGGCAACAATGGTGGATGAAATTATTAAACCCATCACGGAAAAATCCACTGTACCACCAAAACAGCTTAAAGAAGGCAACAAATCTTACGCACAAGTCACAGCCTCTTCCCGAAGAACTTCTCCTCAGACTTCTCAAGAAGAAACGTACTCAATTAAACCTATTCCATTAAAGACCGATCATTTAGCGATCGATGTAAAAACATCGATTTCGGACGAAGTGCATGAAGACTTTAGTACAGACAAATTACAAAGTCCACTAGAACAGGATGATAAACAAGTAGATGAAATGGTAGAGCAATCTTCTGATCATCAAATGGTTATCGTAAACCTCATTTCCCAAAAAGATTCAATTCCTTGGGTAGAAGAAGTAGAAAAAGAAACATTGGCCGTTTCTACTACTTCTGCTAGTTCTATCAACATGAAAGATAACGAAACGCACGCAAAACTGGAAAATACATGGGCTGCAATAGTTGGTAAAAAATCCGTAGAATCGCCGGAAGTTAATGATATTCCTAAATTCGAACAAAATCTCTCTAAACCAGAACAGATTATGGAACAATGGTCTCCGACTCAGGTCCAGATTTATGTGGAAGAGGCCCCTAAACAAGAGCCTATAGAGAATTTAGTTCAAGTGGATGAACAAGGTTTTATAGAATTTGTTAATCGGAAGGAATTACGCTCTAGACGTTCTAGATCGCGTTCTCGAAGTGCTAGGCGAGATAACAGATACGCAACTGGAGAAACGTCAAATTCGGTTAAGAACAAAGAAATTAAAACACTAGATATAAAATCTGACAATAGCGAAAATGTTAAAGCCAAGGAGGAAATTGAAAATGAGACTAAGCAGCCTGTACAGAAACATGAAAATGAACAAAAGGCAGTTGACGAAAGCGACGAATTGGCAAAAATTATTAAAGAAGAAACTACCAAACCATCTAAAAAGGCACATGTATCTAAAAGCAAAGATAAAGACAAGCAGAAAAATGACTCGAATGAACGAAAAAATCAAAGCAAGATGCAGCTTGAAAAAAATAAAATTCATAATGCTGAGAATAAAATTATTCAAGAAACGAAGCCCGAACCAGACATAACAATTAAAGGTAAAAAGAATAAGTTGAAAAAGAACAAGTCTAGTAAAGACTATGTGAAACAACAGGTTGAAGTTAATGAACAAAAAGAATTAAAACATATCGAAGAACCAAAAGAAGATAAAAAATCTGCAAATGAGAATGAAATAGAACATTATAAGATCCAATTAGAAAATATTGAAGATCAATCAATGAAAAGAATACAATTAATTAAAGATACAGAGCGTGCGCAAGAGAACAAATGTAAGGATGTGGAAGCACTTTCGATTATAGATCAAGACAACACTACGAAACCTAAGAAGAAGAAAAATAAAAAAGGAAAACTCGTACAACTGAGTGAAAATACTTCTGACATAGACAAAAAAACAGTTACAGATTTAGAAGAGAAAATAAAATTATCAGTAGAATCAAAATTAGATGACGAAGTGAAAATAAAACCTGAAGAAGCAGTTACTACAGATATAACATGTAATGTACTTATGTATCCAGAAAATGAAGAAATTCCAGCAGAAGACATTAACAAACAGAAAGAAAATATTAAGCAAGTTATCATTGCTGAAACCACAGAACAAGAGAGCTTTGAACGAAAGATAATAGTTGACAAATTGAGAAATGCATGTAAAGAATCTCATTTAGAAAAAGTAGAAAAAACTCTAATGGAAGAAAAAGAAATTCCTAAACTCACAAAAGCGGAGAAACGAAAACAGAAGAAAAAATCAAAAATTGCCCAAAACAAATCCACTGATTTATCTGACGACATAAATATCGTCAAAAATATTAAAACTGAAGAAATGGTTAAAGTAACAGAAGAAACCGCGCCATCGAAAGACAAAATAGACGATGAATTTGTATTAAAAAACAATGAGTCAATAACTGAAACACAGTCTGTACAAATAGTAGAAATTGAGAAGCTTTTGGAGAAGGCTTCCGAAACTGTAATCGAAGATGAAACCTCACTTCCACAAATAACTCCGATAAAATACAAGCAAAAACCTAAAAGCAAATCCAAATTGAAGAAGGAAAAACGACAGCAAGATGATAAAACCAAGTTTCAAAATTTTACAATGACACTTACAACTGATTCTATGGAAATCGAAACTCCATCCACTACAGGAAACAATGAGATTATAAATTCGTCTAAAAACATAGTAGAATGCGATATTACGCAGCCTAAACAAAAAAATGTCGAAGATCAGATATTAGACGATGAACTGACCGAAATTTTACAATCTCCAAAGAGCATAATCGACAAGAATGATTTTTCTGTTGCCACGGAAACAATTAAACAAGAAGACACCAAAGAATCATCTGTGTCTCCCATAGGAAAAGAAGTAGATGAAGAACCAATTAAAATTAAAGATTCGCTGTTATCCAAAAAGAAACATAAACAAAAACAAAAGTCGTTGAAGAAACAGGTTATTAAAGCTGAAGATAAAGAAGAATTTCAACAACAACAAGATTTAACAAAATGCCCCAAAGAAGATGTTATTAGTATTATAGATAAAACAGTATTAATTGCAAACAAAACGATTCATGTAACTAGCAAAGAAACAGACATTAAAACAGAATCTAGCCTAGACTTTACAAAGGAAGAAGAAAACAATATTGTTTCAATAGAATCTGAGGAAAAGCTTGAAATATCTAATGAGAAAAAAGAAGAAGGAATGAAGAATAAACTTGAAATAAATGAAAAACAAATAGAAACAAATGACGCTGTAAAATTGACAATAAGTTCGGAAAAGATAGAAATAAATAAACAGATTATTGATCAAAAAGAAAATGTCCCTGAAGCCGAAGAAGCATCTACTGATTACATCATTTTAACAGAAAAAATAGAGTTGCCTCAAACAGAAGAAACACAATCTAAACTTGATGATACTTCGAAACTGTACGATGTTACAGTTAACAACGATATTATAAAAATAGAACCGGTATTGATATCAGATAAAACAAAAAATTCTAAAATCGGAACGAATGCGTCCACATCAATTAATGACGTTCACATGCAAATAGAGTCATCGTGTGATTTGATAAATGCAGTTATAAAACATTCTCCACCGTCAGATAAATTATCTTCAGCTGTGCAACAATCTTTTGAAGACGAGGACAAATTGAAGCGCGTCGCAAGCATCGAACAAGAGAATTCCGACGTTTTGATCGAGCCTCCCAAATCCAAAGTACAGTTCTATATAGCAGATGAGATCTTAGTTCTGAATCCTGACCGACGGAAGTATGTTCCATCGACGTCCTTCCTGCAGGAACAACTTACAACTGACTTATGTAGCTCATGGTTCTTATCTATCGACGATAGTTTTTGGCCCAACAAACGACCCTACCACGAAGCCGAGCGTAATCATTTTGAGAGCTTAGCCTTGCATACGAAAAAGAGTCTCTCACGCGATAGTAAACGTGATTCCGATGATTGTCATCGTCCCCGGGATCGCGACGACGACAATTCGGGCGGTGGTGGCGGCGGTAGTAGGTCACGGGATTCTTGCGGAAACTCGCATTCCCTACTGGGCACACCTCAGACAGAGCGTATGATAGCCGATCTACCCGGTGGCATGTGTAGCTGGAGCGACTATAGCACTTATTTGTCGAGCGAGAGCGAGCGGTCAATGGATCACAGTCTACCACTCGGCACAATCGAGGATCTAACGTTTGATTCGGGTTTATCTTTGGATTCCTCGTTGCCGAGCGACGTCCAGTCATCATCTCCCGAGTTCCTTTCGTTATCTGCTCCCTCCCATAATCCGCAGACCGAGTCGCGCATAGAGTCTCTTGCAGACACCGAAATAACTCCGAAGGAATATCCTGCTGTCTCTTCTTCGAGTAGCTTCCAAAGTCCCGATCATCCTAGCACTTGCACCAGTTCGTCGACCTTTGCCCATCTTCGTCCACAATCCAAACTGCATTTAGGTAGAGAGACGAGAGAGGGATCCGTGCAATGGTGCAGCCCGAACGGGGAGGTGGAGAGAGAAACGGCCAAAGGCGAGGCTGAAAGAAGGATACGCAGGATCCAGGTGCGATCACCGTCACGGCCAGTGCTCGGTCTTGTTCTAGTCGAATTTGAACCAAGTCCGCTGCTATATGTATATATACATGCATATGTATATATACCTGTTGTATTTAGTTATCTGGATTGTCTACCACTGGTTTTTCGCTCTCTCTGTCTCTCATTTTGTAAAACGACTAGGTTTTCTTTTTCTTGTTCGATACTGAGTCCAATGTGTGTGATTTTCTTGTGTCGTCGATTATAGCCCGTGCATACATAAATATATCGTTGATGTGATTGTTCCTGCTGTTGTTATTATCGAATTATTATTATTAAAACTGTAATCTTACTCTAATCTCACATAACAAAACATTTTAACTTTTTATCAATATATATAACAAATCAAAATTAATTAGTAGAGTATATTCTTGTCATTCGCATGAAGTAACGATAATACAATTTTCGTTTTGTAAAGTACAGTTTGCACTATTTGCATGCTCTTATTCCGCTTCCAAAAATGTGCTTTTTGTGTATATATGTTATTACTTAAATAGCCTTTATATTGCGCATACTTAAAAATTTCTATTTTATTATATATATATTATATTATATTATATTATATATATATATATGTAATATATAATATATATATATATATATATATATAATAAAATAGAAATTTTATATATAATATAATATAATATATATATATATATATAATATATATAATATATATAATATATATAATATATATATATATATATATACATATATATATATAGAGCTTGTAATACTGAGACTTATAAGCAAGCGATATCACCAAGTATCAACGAAATAATTCATGCAGAATAATTGAGAATTATCAATAGCTCATAGGAAATAAAACTTAATACGCAAAGCAATTCCTGATTCTTTTTACTTTTGGTTGCTGGCAACTTTACGTGACAGGTCTTTGCATTCGAATTGCTTAGCAAGGTATCCTGAAATGTACTGACAATTTGCATGATAAGGATTTATCTCTTTGTATTTAGCAACGAGTGTTTGTACATATTTCCATAATAGATACTGAAGGAGTTGTTCTCATCGATGTGCTTTCGTTGTATTTTGCAGTATGCCATTTTGTAATAAAATTGGATAATATTTTCTCTTACAGGGTTTAAGAGTTTTCAGTTAATAAGATTAATATGCAGCGTGAAAATTGATTGGATTCCGTCGTGTGCACGGCATGAAGTAGTAATAAATCTCGCGATCGATGATGAAATTGTTAACAATCATTTATGTTTTAGGATGTCGAAGAAGGCCTCGCTTCTCTACAAGCAAGACTTTCGAATCTTGAAGGAACGATGGGTTACTTACCCCGAGATAACATAGAATCTATGCTTTCATCTCTCATGGTAAGAATGCAAAATAAAAAGCAGGGAGAAAATTGTAGATGTAATCATTAAAAATTTAATAAAATTAAAGTGTTGAAAAATAAGAAAATGGAAAAATTTCTGTTCAATTCGTCATTCTTGTCAATTAATTTTGTTACATAAAAAAGTATATTGAAAGAAATTGATCTATTATAAAATCGAAAGATTCTCTCTACCTTCTTTAGGCTGTATTGACGGAGCTTCACGCCCACGACAAGGAGGCTACGCAACTTGAAAAGCAATTACACGAAATTCCTGCCGACATTGAGTCTCAAAGGCTCTTGGTTGCTTTAACGGGAATTCATACACGCGTTACTTCCCTTCTCGATCAAGCGGAACAAGGGAGAGTAGCTCTCGGACAAGCACGAGTAACCCGAGAGAGACGTGGCCAAGAGATTCATACTTATAAATTATTCCTCGAAGAGACAGATGCTTGGCTCAAAAACGTCGTATCGAAACTACATGAGCAACACTCATTTAATACCAGCAAGGTTTGTCCTCAATATAAACTTCTATTAGAAGATATTTGAAAATATTTTACTTTTTGCATTCGCTATATTAAATCTTCTTTTTTGAACTTTTATGCTTTACATTCAGTAATCTTATAAATCTTGAAAATAATTAAATTAGATTTATCCTTCTTCGAAAAATAGTTAAACGTAAAAGGATTAATGTATATATTTTTAGTTATAAATAAGCAATTTTGTATTAAACGTATTAAAATATCAGCTTAATATTGTCGAGAGTTCATTTCATTAAATAATACGTTATTTCATCACATGCGAAATAATATTAATTTTTTACTTGTCGCAACGGGCAGACTTTACAGGAAGAATTAATGAGTCGCGCACATCAAGTCTCAGAACTCGAATCGTTGCCGGAAGTGAGCGCGCTAGCGATAGCGCTGAAGGAAGCCCTCTTGGATGTAATTAATCGTCTTCAGCGAAAGCAGCAGGTATCCAACGCTTTCCAGAGCTCGGGAGCTTTCGCAAAAATCACTACTCTTCATGGTGCTTCGGTCGCTTAAAGTAGTATTACAAAAAATTTGAAAAAATCAATCCTCGACTTTCGAAACTTGCCAAAGCTTCGCCATATTGAGAACAAAAAATAAAAAGCTTACAAATTACGGTTATTACAAAGCTGACAAGCTTTGTAGAGCGGATAAAAAATTACAGATGACAGATAAAGACAATAAAATTACGCTAATTGATAGTTGTATGTGAAAAAAATTTTTCCGATGTAAACATCGTGAATCTGCATCAAACTATTCTGCCTCTTGCTTGAGTAAGAGTCTGAAATAGTGCGTTTGGATTTGGATAGTCATTCCGGAAACAACGTGTAATGTTCAATAATTATACACGATGCTGAACGCTTTGTAATAAGCGGCAATAAATAACGCAATTGTCGGCAATAGACATTCTAGTCGAGCTTAATAAAACAATCTTTTTTGCATGCTTACGAACATAAATTGTTTAATTGTAGAAAACATTATTTTGGTATATTTTTTTCTCCATTTTTCTTCACCGTCGACGCTACAAATACATGCGCTTTTCATCACGCACATCGTTTCTCGTTATAGATATCACGTATCGTACATTATTTTTTAGTCCACTGTACATTATTTGTATCATGTGATTATTATGTATTTTCGTTTATCTTAAGGTGATGGATGTAATATAATAGGCATTGCATGTAATTAAGGAATGTTAATACATTGCTGTAATATTTCATGTAATTAAAGAAAATTCTCATTAATACCTGTCCCTCCTTCCTTTACTCTGCGTCGTTACACTACATTATACACTGAGAGAAAAATTTATGATACTTGTGACTATAATGAAAAGTTAAATAGTTTGTTAAATAGTTATAGTTAGGTGCACCATTTTTATAGTTATTACTGCTATAATGTTAGTAATAATAACAAAAAATAGTTACAAATACCATAATTTAACTATAACTATTATAGTTAAAAAAAGGTGTCAACTATAATGATT
>NJRP01000279.1:203448-232898 GCA_003063835.1 Aphaenogaster floridana
GCAAACTATTGATTTTTTGATAACTTTACCTTAATACTTTTATATGCCAAATAACTGGAGAAATTATAATATATAAAGAAAATCATGTAATTCCATTAAAAAAAACAAAGGTCACCTTGAAATCTCAGAAACACCTCCACCTAGGAAAAACATGTGTCTATCATAAGATGTCCCCTTCGAAACAGAGTAAATTTTACTTGAAACATTTTTTCGAATAACGAATATTTCAAGAGATAATCGCGTGGAACTTTTAAAATGGGACACCCTGTATATATATATATATATACACACACATATATGAGATTTTTTAAAGTCGTACTAGTACGGATTTGATTCCATTTATGTTTATTTATTTATCATTTTATGACTATATAATTATTTAATCTATGATAAGCTAAATTCATGGTAATGAACATGTTAAGGAGATCGAAAAATCGAAATGCTTCGATCTGTTTAAAAATTATATAGAATATTATTTGGAAGTCAGATTAAAATGTCACATTAAAATTTCAAACCGATTGATCATGTAGTTCCTAGGAAAATAAATGTTAAAATTAGAGTTTTATGCACGATATCTTATGGCAGATACATCAACAAAGTTAAGGTAGCCTACTTCGTGCTATACATATATGTATGAGATTGAATATATGTTGCGTATAACTTTTTTATTCTTAGATTTTTAATTAAAAGAAGCTGTAGCCACAACTGTAGCCAAAAATAAAAATAAAATTTTTAATATTGTGTATAAGTTAAAAATATTGTATCTAAAGTATAAAGTGTCTATATACAAATTTAATAAAACTCTAACTTTAATTTTTATTTTCTTAGAAACTACGGTCAAACGGTTTAAAATTTTAATGACATATTAATTTTGCTTCAAATAATATTTTATATAATTTTTGAATAGATTGAAACATTTTGATTTTTTGATCATACTTCCTTAAGCATGAATTCTTAACTCGTATATTGTTAATCATATTATTATTATATATTGAATATTTTTTGAGTTGTTAACATGTATAAAATTTTTAAAAATATTTTATATTTTTTATTCGCAAATGTATTATTTTTAAAGGAGCTTTTAGAAACCGATATACGACTAGGTGACCGATTATTTAATCCGATTACTTAAATCGTTCCTTTTACTCTCTGTCATAAAAAGGCTTATAACAAATTAATATGTTCTTGGCAAAAAGTTAGACATATAATAGTAGGTGCTTATAAACATCAAACTACAATTTTTAATATTAATTTGTGTGCAAATTAGTACCAAACGAGAAATATAATATAAAATACCTTAAGTAGTACGATTTTGGCAACTCTCCCCTATGTTTTTTCTTCCATCTTCTTAATTTTTTAAGTCGATGCAATTTGATCTCTCATAAAAAAAATGTTAGAAATGTCAGTTTTATTAAGATATTAAATATTTTTGCAATTCGTATTCTTTATATGTATCAACATATCAGAGCGAAGTTCTTCTTTCTTGCGATAACGAGCATATCAAGGACATGCAACAAACGCGCATTTGTTTTTCCGATGGAGAAGCGCGTGATCTGTTCTCTCATCATATTGCAAATATATAATGTGATAACAAAAATATGAAATGTTATTACAATTCGTACATATACATTTTCCGTGCGCGAAAAGGAGGATCAATATAACAGAATGAAAACAATTTTTCTTCCGTCGTAATAACGAGCGAGTTAGGGATATGTAACAGACGCGCTTTCATCCCTTGAATGGAGAAGCGCATGATGTCATCGTCCCTCACTGCGCGCACACACTACTATTGTTAAGATATCATCGCAGCATGCAAGAAAGAGACGAACGAGAGTAAAAGTCGACTCATCATCATCGTCACCCCTCGCTCGTGCTCGCTTGTGCAGTCACAGGCGTGCCGGCTGGCAGGGGTAGATCGTCGAATACGGGGCAAGAGGGCGAGCCGCACAGACGTGCGCATCGATCCTTCGGAGACTACGCCAGTCCGGTCCAGGGCGTTGCGGCGTTTACAGCATCCGGCATACGCTCTCAACACGTTTCCTCAAAGCATTATTTATCTCGTTGGAAACGCGAGCACTTGTTATCACTCCTTCTTATCTTGCTGAAGAGATTTTTAAACATTCGCATCTATCACGCGTGCGACGGTGCGTGAGCGTGAATATATCGCGCGCACGATACATTAACATAGGCATGTGTTTGTATATATGTATACATACGTGAATGTGAAATGTGCAACGACGGACCATGTGCTTAGACGACAGAAGGGAATACAGTGCCGCACGTGTTCGTCTAGTTTTGGAGCGGAACTTCATGAGAACGCGTGTCAAAAAGCAGAAAGCATGAGCGACCATCTGGGCTAAAGATATGTGCACGCCGGAGCAGATAAAGGTAAAACGACGTGACGGGGGGATAGAAGAATTTCTGAAAAGCTGTAACTGTTCGCTGTAAGCCGGAGATTCCTGCCGGTTATAACAACGGGACAGAAATAACTTTAACGCCGCGAAAATAACGCGCGTGTCTCTTCCGAAATCATGTTTTTATCTAGTCTGGTGAAAAATTTTCTTATAATGTTCACATAATTTTTCAAAATTTGTATGTAAATTTTATAATTCTTTTAGAACATTTTAAATTTTTTATACGAATTAAAACATATTTCAAAAATACTAATAAAACAAAAAAAGATATAAGAATGTTTATATCTTCTCTAAAATTTTTTTATATAAATTCTGAAATATTTTAAGATTTCTCACAATTCTGAAGAAAACTTATAAAATCTAAAGAAGTTTAATGTATTTTTTTAGAAATATATATATTTTTTTTTAATTTAAAATACGAAAAATTCTTAAAAATATTATGAGATATGTGAGAATTTTTTTCGCCAGGGTATTGCACTAACAAAAGAAAATTTTTAACGAAATGACAAAATCTAGATTAAATAAAATTTTAATGGCAATTTCTTTAAAAATATATTTACTAATAAAAATGTTATGTGAAGGGAGTTTTTAAGTAATTCAGAGATTATATACATATAACGATTTGTCAGGGTGGTCCGTAATTCGTCGTATAATCGGCAAAAAGCTCATTTTTCATGAAAAAATAAGTCAAAATTGCAGAATAAAATTTTTTAATACCAGACTTCGTTTTTGATAAAATCGAAGTTGGAAATTGACATATATATATTTTTTTTTGACATAAAATATAAAATATCTTGTAAACTGTTAATTTTTTGATAATCGTAATTACTTTATACGTTTATGCACAAAATAACGAGATAAATCAATTAGTGTAACAACAACACATAGTTTCGTTAAAAAATATATTATATAATTTGCAATATGCAATTACATACATACTTTTTTTAAAGGCAACTAAGTGTTTTCTTTACATGATTCATTTTGTTATTTTATACATAAAAATATTAAGATACGGTTATCAAAAAATGAAAAGTTTACAAAATATTTTATAAAAATTTTATGTCAAAATATGTCAATTTTCAAATTTGATTATCTCGGAAACGAATAAAAAAATGTTATTCTATATTTTCGACTTATTTTTTCATGAAGAATTAGCCTTTTGCCGGTTGTATCACGAATTACGGATCACCCTGTATAAATATATACAGGGTGTTTCTAAATAAGTGCGAAAAATTTTAGGAGATGATTCTTTGTCGAAAATTAAAAAGGGTTTTTCATATAAACATATACTCCTATATCTCTCCCTGAGGAGTTACACTCTTCCAAAGGAGGAAGTGAAAATTAGGTTTTTATTTTTTTTCTCAAATTTTAGGCAAGTTTAAAAAATGTGGATATTTTTCACTAGTAAAAAGGATACTTAATAATATTTTTTAATGTTCCCATATCGTTATAAGGGGAAAAACTAACAACCCCTATTCAATTTTTTATTATAACTTTTTAACAAATCAGAATGTGATCACCTAAAAATATGCGTCAGAAAGCTTGATTTTTTTAGAAACTTTTTTACTTTTTCTATTTTTTCCGTAAAATCAATAGTTTTCAAGAAAATAAATAAAATACATTATTATGCACAGCACCGTGCTAAATGGCATATATAGGTCATTTCCAATATTTATAATAATTTTGTGTTGTTTTTGTTCCATTTCTTTCAATATTTACTATAATTTTGTTTTACTCGCTTTTTCATTTTATTCTAAAATTCAATTTCTCGTAACTCAAAGCCTATGCCAGTTAGCACGGTGCTGTGCATAATATAATGTATTTTATTTTTTTCTTGAAAACTATTGATTTTACGAATAAATAGAAGAAATAGAAAAGTTTTTAAAGAAATCAAGCTTTTTCTAACGCATATTTTAAGATGATCACATTCCGGTTTGTTAAAAAGTTGTAGTAAAAAATTGAATAGCGATTGTTAGTTTCATCCCCTTATAACGATATGGAAAAATTAAAAAAATATTAATAAGTATCCTTTTTAGTAGTGGAAAATATCCATCAAATTTCATTTTTTTAACTTGTCCAAAATTTCAAAAAGAAAAATAAAAACCTAATTCTCACCTCCTTTAGAGGAGTGTAATTCCTCAGAGAGGGATATAGAAGTATATGTTTATACGAAAAATTCCCCTTAATTTTCGACAAAGAATCATCTCCTAAAATTTTTCGCACTTATTTAGAAACACCCTGTATAATTATAATATATGAAATATGTCTATATATATATATGTTTTCTTTCTTTTGTATAATCTCTGTTCATACATACAGGAAAAATAATAATAAGAAAAATTAAAAAATAATTAAAAGAATAATTTTTGCATTATTTTTTATAAAAAATAAAGCTTGAGGAAATGTGAAAAAATTGCCCATATATGTATAATCATATATAAATGTAGTAATCGTATAAAAA
This sequence comes from Aphaenogaster floridana, assembly GCA_003063835.1. Lineage (NCBI taxonomy): Eukaryota > Metazoa > Arthropoda > Insecta > Hymenoptera > Formicidae > Aphaenogaster > Aphaenogaster floridana. The sequence continues at coordinate 208,324 of NJRP01000279.1, forward strand.
AATATTATATATAGAATATTGTATAATTTGATAGCAATTTTACTTTTTGTAAAAAAACAATGCTAAAGTTATTTTTCTAATAATTTTTAAATTATTTTTTTTATTATAATAAAAATAATTATATTGAAAAAGTAATTATTTTTCCTATACAATACGGATAGAGATTATACAAAAAAAAACATATATGATATATTTTATATATGTATAATTATATATATTTATATATATTTTTATATAAAACATTTTTTTTACCGGGTATCATATTTAAATTGATTATATAGAAAGTTGGACATTGGAAAACATATGAATGGAATAAAAAATGTCTATTTTTTTGTATTTTACAAAATAAATAAAGAGTGTAATCACTCAGCCTATCAAAATATGTAAGCGTGTTTTTTATAAGCGGATTTGGTGCCTGTGCGAATATGCGAAGGTCTTGCCCCGTGATAATGTATGCGTGTCGCAGGAACACATGTATCCATTTGTCTAGTCATCGTTAAGGGGACTGGGAGGTCAATTTGCCTGAGTTTCATATTTACTTTTGCCAATTTTTTAAAACAACTAAATGAATGTAATAACGCAAAATTTTTAATAATATTTGTATGTCATATGGAGAATAAAAATAAATTTTTTTATTACAAAATTGTTGACATAAGTGCGTGAAACGTATTGCCCGAAGTCCGTCTCTTAACACTAGAACTACTAAAGCAATTAAAATGACGGGTTTGTAATTTTTTAACAAATTTTTTACATCTTTGTCAAGGTAATAGGCCGAGATTCGAGCAAATTACAAAGGTGTTATTATGATATAAAATTATTTATTAAAAACAATATAGAACGTTAACGTTTCGACCTTACTTGGTCTGTTTCAAAACGGAGATGTTGTCAATAAATAAATTTAACAATATATATAAATTAAAGTCGCGATTTCCAATATAAGAACCAGTAAAAAGATTTTGCCATAATTCTATGCATACATTAAACACATATTAATAAAATTCAGTTACACATAGAGACGAATATTAAATCTTGGTTCGATTCCAAGATAAGTCGAACGTCCAGCCACATGTCCAAAAAAGTAAAAATGTCCATAATGTCAAAGGAAGTATATCCGAACATCTTAGTAACAATTACATTTAAAATTCAAAAAAACAAAAATTAATTTTAAATAAAATTGTCAAATTAACGATACTAGAAACATTTACATAAGTGATCGAATATAATTAATTAAATGTGTAACGCTGAATTGCCAAATCAAACTTAGAGTTAAATAAAAGTCAATGTGAGCGACAGTAAATATAAATGATAACTCATAACAGTAAATAGCTCCTCTCCGAACAATGATAAGAAACCGACTAACGACACTTTACATGAAAATGTGGCAGGACACGAAAATTCTCCCTCTCTGTATTCAAGGGCCAATCGCAAGTTCCTTCAGAATACTGTAATACGAATCATCTAATAATTCTGTATCTTTGTTGGAATTAATTCCGTTCGGTTGCTCCTTGATAAAAATTATCTCTGCAATGAGTCTTTTATGAAAATTATATTCTAAACCTAAAATTTTTGTATTATTCCAGTCAAATGTGTGATTAAATTGAGTAATATGTTCTGACACAACGGAATGTTTGGATTGATCCAACTTAATATTATTTCTATGCTCCTTCAGTCTAGTATTGAGCTGTCCTTTTGTCTGGCCTGCGTAAGAGGCATTACAATCCGCACATGGAATCTTATATATTACATTATTATTAGCAAAAAAGGAAGTCTTGTCCTTTTGAACACCGATGAATTTGTTAAGCTTGTTTAAAACTCCGTATCAAATTTCTTACATTTGTAATAGTGCATTTTCTGAAATTTTCCATGACTTTTATTGCAGTATGTAAATAATTAATCTGATCGATTTACTCTTTCCCTCTTCATTCTTTTTTTTATAAAGATATACATATAGTATATTTAAGTAGTAGAAATTAATCGTCGATTTAAAAGATCTAAACATTTTGTAGTAATAACTCGATTTCCTTTCGTTCGACCGGTGCAATAAAATATGCAATAATGCCCATCCCTGTGCAAAATACCTGCAATTATCGGATGAACTAAGATAAAAACAATTAAAAATTAACAAAATGGCGCATATTATTAACAAAAAATCCATTTTTTTCGTGTTCTTCTCAGTCGAAAAAAATTAATATCTTAGAATGGAAAGTTTTTAGGGTGTTCTCTAGTTCACACGAGAATTAGATGTATAAACAATATTCTTTTAAAATTTCAAATCGGTGATGCTTAGTTTTTGAGATAACAATGTAAAATCAAATTTCTGAAAAAAAAAACGCGTTTTATTTCCGTGCGCCGTTCGTATTATTGACTGTAATTTATTTATTTATTTAATTTATTTATTTATGTAATTAATTAATTTATTAATAATACAATATTATTGACTGTAATTTTTGTAATTTCAATATAAAATTTTAGACTTAAACATAGAAATGTTAATATTTTTGAAGAATGCAATAAAAAATTGATTTTTTTACCTTTAAGTTCTCTTAAAAGAAGTCGATAAAAAGTAAAAAATCTGTTAAACCCCATTTGAGCATTTCGGAATATCGTTGCATTTTTATGTAAGTAAATATAAGAATAAAAAAACATATCAGCTTATCTTTCGATTTTGTCCTAACATCATACGTAGAATAAAGTACTATATCACAGTGAAATATTGAGTAATATTGATTAAATCAATATGTTCATCGCGTGAATGTGATTACAACCATTTAAACCTCTTCGAATAGTTAAGGGTTCGAGTATTTAATTGTCAGGATACAGCCGCAACAGATGTATCGATCCCTCCTGCTGCGACTTTGGGTGCAATAATTACTCAGTTACTAACGAAGAAGATTTTATGATCTGGCAAGAATGTGCTGCTAGGTGAAAAAGATCTAACTTGTGCGAATCACGAAACGTATGAAAAACAGTATTTTTCGTTTCGATAACACATTTATATCCATAATCGTTTTTTTACATGGAAAATGCGTTTCTCAACGAGAACTAAGGTATATGATAATGAGAATTCCGGAAAAACGCGTGCAGCATAGCATTTTCATAGCAAACTTGGTTCCCACATAGAAGGGGTGATAGATACACATTGCATGTCTATAAATATCGATAGAGAGGAATAAACACGTGCTCTTGTAGGCTCTATAGATCCGTTCTAGATCCGCCTCGCTTGACTGCATCTTGAACAAGAAGAACGATTTTAATAATGTTTTAATATGACGGGTTGGCACTACCGACGTGACAAAAATACAAATATAATATAAAACTAGGAAATAATATAAATTGTGAAGGTATTTCGATTTCGAAGGTTTTAATAGATTTGAAATGAAAGGGCTCAAAGAAAGAGCTTCCGCGCGAAAAAGTTGGAACGCAGACGCGTTAAAGCTTGGATATTTTAAACTTGTTTTAGGTTTGCGAGGAGACACTGGCGGAGCACAAAGAGAGACTGGCGGAACTACGCGGTCTGGTAGCACAGATCGCATCGGACGTGGGTTTGGACGCCGGTGGACCGCTGCACTGCGAAGTCGAAGCGCTAGGTCAACGACTCGAAGATGTCCGGGAAACCTTGTCGACCCTTGCGGACACGGTGGATGCTCGTGTCCTCAACCAGGAACTCGCCCGCGGTGATCTATGCCAGACGAAAAATTTCCTGGATTCGGTCCAACAGGTACATGCCTTCGTTCATGCTGCATCTGCTTCTGCCTAACTGCGTGTCAGTCAAGCGTTTTTCATTCGTTATAACGCGAGACACTCGGGCGTTTTGAGTGTCAAGATGACTCTCATAAAGATTTATGAAAAGAAAAGTTTAAGCTAGTCTTTTTTTCTATTCCTAATATGAAGAAGGAGAAAGAATAATTTTGCGAAGTTATTACGAGCGTAAAATATTTCGATTTTTAGTTTTATATCAAACTTTGGAATTATAAACATGTACGTGACGATAGTTCTACAAATTTTTTTCGCGTGTGTGTATCCGCGACGCGCTGGTTAGTTATCCTGGCACGTATGCGAGGAAACGGATTCAGAACCTTGAAGAACGAGACCTTCCTCGAATTTCTCACAGTTAAAACATTTTTCAAGGATCGATGTACACGTTCCCCTGCGCTTGGAAGGTGATAGTTAGACGGCGGCGTTAGGTCGCTTTGGTCTGACGTACTAACGCGTCCATCAGTTCTCGAGCGGCGCACCATTGGTGCTTGGCACAACCTCGATCATCGCTTCGCACGCGCGTTTATATTTTAATCGCGGTAGTTCCGAAACAATTTGTTATGTCAAGGCCGAAGGGCTTAACCCGTGGTGGCAATTACATCAGTCACGAAATCCGCAACAGCTGAATGGCTGCAACACCCGTGCACACAGCGTCGGCTGAAACTTTCGAACTTGAGAGCGGCGCCGCGCCGAGTTCCGTTTCCCGACGGAATTTACGGCGTGCATCGTCAACGTCGATCGACAGATAAAGGCGATTCGATACGATCCTACTTGCCAGAAGGATATAACTACGTCGCTACGTTGTTGAATCGCGTTTCCTTCGAAGCTTAGTAAGAACAATACTTAACTAGCGGCATCGATCGACGCGATTGCCGAGAACTCACGGAACCATTCACGCGCGCCAAACAAACTCGTAAATTTTTTCATTTCTCTGTCCATTTTTTTAAGAATCCGTCGAATAATTGATCGTAATCAGGGCTTGTCCGTCAATTTTTCAGAGTCTGACGGCTGTGGGTCAAGGCGAGTCTAACGAACAGCTGACGGTGCTGCGAAATCATCTGCTTGCGTTAACTCGAACCGAGCCGCAGCTTCAATCCATCAAGGATCGCGCGTTGGACGTTTCCGTGCAGGAACCGTCAGTGATCGAAGTGGTCCAGCAATGGCAGCGCGTGTTTCAAGAGACTTTTCAGCAGTATCACCGTTTGTCAACACGATTGATCCGCTCGCAAGACGTGATCGCCGCGCTAAAGCTCTGGGAAGAGTACTTGACGAACGTACAAGATTTTCTGTCGAGCGGTATGCCAGGTGATTACAATGGTTTGTCGGAGCATCGGAATCTCTGCGAGATTCATCGAAAACTTTTGCCCGAGCAGCAGAATCTCATATTGACGGTGCAACAGGAAGAGGATCGCAATCGATCGGTTGCCGAGCAGTTCAACACCTTGACAAATCTCCACAATGAGACATTGGCGAGAATATTGGAACGGCATGCCGCAGTACGTGATAGACTGTCGGCCTGGGACAGGTATAGACTAGATCAAGGGAAGCTGTTGACGTGGTTGAAGGAGGTCGAGAGAGAACGGCAGCGCATGCATCTGCAGTTCATCCACTTAAGGCGGCTCGATAAAATTCTGCAAAGAATTCAGGCGTTGTTGGATAAGATGCCAGTTGGCGAGGCTCAGATAGAATCTCTTCAGGAGCAGCAGGAATATCTCCTGACTAATTGCGACGAAGCGCTGGCAGTCTCGATACGCATGGAACACGCTGCGAACGTACAACGGATAGCGAATCTGCGCGCTGGTCTGGAAACCTGGAGGGACTTCGTTCAGCGAGTACAGAAATTGCACAAGGAGCACGTCGAGCAGTCTGAGATGATCGCTACAACCTTCCAGGAAGTCGGCCAGACATTGAGCGCGGCCTTCCACGCGGGGCCAATAAGTCTATCCAAGACGAAGGAACAACTTGATTCGCTTGAACATCTGAGAACTTGTCTAGCTGACGCGCAACACAATCTGGAGTCCCTTGGCATCATCACGGAACAATTGAGAGAGTGTCTGAGCCCGAGCGACATGAAAGCATTACATCAACACGTCGCGCTTCTGTCGCAGCAACACGGCGACCTTGAGTACCAATTGGCCTTATTAGCGTATAGGCTTGGAGAACGCTGTGCTCTTCATGGTCGATGGGAGAATAGGTTAAACAAATTGTTGTCGTGGATGGAGGACGCGGCGATCAGAACGCAGGACTACGATACGATGGCGTTGGACGAACCTGAAGAGGCAGTGAAGCGACTCGAGCGCGAACTGCAAGCAGAGATGAGCTTGAAACAGCGCGAACATGAGTGGTTACAGAATACCGGACAAGAGCTGATAGAAGCTGCTGAGGAGACGGAGAAAGCAAATCTCCAGCAATCATTGATTGAAGTCAACGAGAAGTGGAGTCGTCTAATGGCCGGTGGTAAAGCAAGAACTAACAAACTGGTCGATTTAATTCAAACTATGAACTCGTTGCTAAAGAGGATAGCCGATTTACGAATTTGGCTGACTGGCATCGAAGGTCAGTTATCGGAGGTTATCATTATCGAGAATCTCACGCAGAGGAGTATCGATAAGAAGCTCGAGGATCACGATCATCTCAAGACCACCATTGAGGTCGAAAGCGGTAATATCGGCGAGGTGTTAAATCTGTGTGAAATCCTGCTAAACGATTGCGACACGTGGAAAGCCTCCTTCAACACGGATGCGATAAAGAACGGTATGGAAGGTCTGGAGAAACGATGGAAAGCCGTGTGCATTAAATCTACCGAGCGCAAGCGAAAAATCATGATGATTTGGAAGATGCTGCAAGAGCTGGACAAAACCAGATGTGAACATGAACCGTGGCTAACCAAAACGGAGAAGTCTTTATTGGAGTTGGAGAATGATCTTACAGAGATCTCGAAAGAAGAGTCGAAGAAAGTAACCGAGAAAGCTAAATCAATCGCTAAGGATATCGAGGCGCATCAGAAGGCCTTGAAAATCCTCGAACAGATATTTGGGCGCCTGGCCAGGTCCGGATTGGATCCCGATAACTTTAGGTCGCTCACGGCCGAGACGCGGAAGACCATCGACAGGTGGTTGGTTCTCGAGACAAAAATCAACGCGATCATCTCGAGTATCCAACGGGAACAGAAAACTTATCGCGAATTCGTGTCCACGCATGGAGCCGCGGTAATGGGCTTGACGCAGGTGGATGTCCGCCTAACGCAAATGCAACATCTTGCCACACCCGAACAGAGATCGTCTTCGCGACGAAGGCGTCAACAGTTGTGCGAGATCGAGGAAGAGCTCAATACTCAAAACGTTACATTGCGTAAGGCAGACGAGCTAGCACTGCGAGTAATGCAAGAGAGCAATCCCGACGACGTAGCTGCGATTCAGGAACTGGTGGATGAATATCAATTCTTATGGCGGGACATCAAGGCGCGAGTGGTCGCGCTGAAAGTGGAACTAGAAACGCAAGAAAAATCGGAGGTCGACGAAGCGGTGCAAGTCGAAACCTTGAAATTTGAGCAGGACACCGCGGTTCAAGTAGACACCCTACCGAGACTTGTTAGGATGACTTCGTGTGATGCATATTTGATAGAACTGGAGGCTGCCTTGAACGAATGTAATAACGCCCTAAATGCTCTGGAAGCAGCGGTAACGCCCGATCCCGTTTCCGGTCCTGGGCTTAATGCGGCTGCTAAAACTATCGTAAGATTTTTGTCAATTAACGCTACGTATTGTTTGTATAAACGTTCGTACACTGCTGCTCAAAAATATTTGCCCACTCTAATTTCTACATGAATTTTTTTTCATGTTTAATTTCTATTCTAATTCTGTTATATTCTCTTTATATTTGTAGAATGAAAAATTTTGATCTATCAAACATTATTATTACATTCAATATCCACTCTTAAAATTGTTCATTAATTTTTTGAATTTCTATCATTTAATTAAGGTTGCGGTCCATTTGATGCTACAAATGCTTTAAAGCGTTAAAATGACCAACCAGAATAAAGAATTCTATTAATTGACCAATCAAAGAATGCTTCAAAGCATTTGTAGCACCAAGTGGACCGTTGCCTAAGGAAGATAAAGTTGGTAAATACTTTTGAGCGGTAATATATATACAAATTAAGTAGTACAAATTTACAATCGACTTTAAATTAACAAAAAATTTGGTAGATTGAACCGCCAGCAATAACTTAACAATATTATTCAATCGTCGACAACAACTGGCCATTACAAAATAAATATTATAACGACGTTTCGACCCTTGGTTTGGGTCCTTTTCAAGTACACTAATTCAAATGTATAAAATTGTCATCTTAACAAGAACATCTCTTATATATGAAAATTTTCCAGAACCAGCATATTGAGGGTGTCTTGTGTGTCATAAAATGATGAATATAAAGTAAGTCCTCGAGATATATATGTCACTAATTTAAAAATATATGCACTATTAAGATAAAAGTAAAAACCAAATATCATAAAGTCAAAAATAAAATTAATAGAGCCCATTATATATATATGTGTGCACAAGTCAAAAGATATTTATGAACATAAATAGCTCATAAATATCTTTTGACTTGTGCACACATATATATATAATGGGCTCTATTAATTTTATTTTTGACTTTATGATATTTGGTTTTTACTTTTATCTTAATAGTGCATATATTTTTAAATTAGTGACATATATATCTCAAGGACTTCCTTTATATTCATCATTTTATGACACACAAGACACCCTCAATATGCTGGTTCTAGAAAATTTTCATATATGTATAAGGGATGTTCTTGTTAAGATGACAATTTTATACATTTGAATTAGTGTACCTGAAAAGGATCCAAACCAAGGGTCGAAACGTCGTTATAATATTTATTTTGTAATGGCCAGTTGTTGTCGATGATTGAATAATATGTTTAAATTAACAGACGCTTATATATGTTTATGTACGTTTTTATTAAATATTGTTCGTGTTTTTATCGCGTAAAGATCTATTTTAAAAATGAAAGATTGAGAAAATGAATGGAAATCGAAAACTCTATTAAGAATTGTAGAACTATCGCGTTTAAATAATGTAACCGATCAAATCAACTAGATATATTATGCAACGTTGAATCTTTTTCGCTGCTTTATTAAAGTCTCACGGGTATATTACAGGCTAAACTGATCGGAAGTTGCCAGTCCTCGATAGAACTGGTACGCCACCTTCATAATCTGCTCATGGAAGACGGCAAATTGAGTTTAGGAGTTGCTAAAAGTAGCGAGGTAACAACATTATTAGCTCGATACGACACACTCATTGCACTAGCAAGAGCACGTGAACAGCAAATCAGAGAGCTCAGGTAAAGTTTCTTTTACGTCTCTCACGCTCACTTCAGCGTTTAAATGTCTAATGCGTTTCGAGTTTTGTAATAAGCGAAAATTGTAATAACAACGAATTTTCTAAATTAACCCTCACCATGTAGCGCAAATTAAGTTTTTGGGTACTATAAGATTTATATTATACAGAGAGAAAGAGATGTTTCCTAAGTGATGTCGAAAACTCCAGGAAATGATTCGACAATTTTAAAGAAAAAAGTTCCTATAACATAGGTCCGGAAATGCTTCCCTGCGGAGTCATGGGCCCTCAAAATTAAAGAAAAATAAAAGAATTCTGTGATTATCTCTCTCTACCGTAAATTTTAATTGAATAATAATATTAGCAAGTAATAACTTAACTAAACTAAATGTTCGAAGTGTCCACCTTGCACTACTACGCACGCTTGCATTCTTTTGGCCATTAACTGTCGTACTCTTTCAAAAATTTCGGGCATATTCCGAATAGTATTGAAGGAATCGACAATTCTGTTGCGAAGATCGTTTACAATGGGTATTCGGTATACTAGAGATTTCAAATGACCCCAGAGAAAGAAATGAACGAATGAAACGAATGAATATGACCGATGGAAGTCAAGTCGTTTTAAATATATGCTAAAAAATTTTATTTTTCTTTAACGTTGAAGGCCAATAACTCTGCAGAGAAGCATTTCCGGATGTTCATAGGAACTTTTTACTTTACAATCGTCCAAGAAATCACTTCCTGGAGTTTTCGACATCGTTTAGGAAACACTCTGTATATCACTATTTATAAAAACATTATTTAAATCGCAAAGTATTATATATCCATAAGTAAATATGATTTTAATCATATCACGTGCAAGATTTTTTTATCTTTTATATCTTATTAAATGTGATATCTTTTGAGGGTTTAAAACAATATTTGAAAATACTAGTTTATACGTTATTCTTGCATACATTTGTGTGATTCTCAATTTTAACAATATTTTGTATGTAAATAATCATTCGTTCAGGCGCCATTTTTAACTTTCACATTACTAACAACGAAAAAATAATCAAGAAAATCAATTAATAATATACAAAATCAATACAATAATCATATCATTTGTAACAATATCGTAAACGCTTCTTCCTTTGTGTTATTTAAGTCTTTCATCTTTTTGTGTGCTAATATAGACGCATTAACACGGCCTTGCAATAATTTTTAACGCGGACATAACGCTTAGCAAAGCCAATTAAAATAACGCTTATCCCTTATCCCATACAGATCGCCTGTCACCGATGCTTACGCTTTTCCATGTGATCAGTGAGTAACTAACTATATAACAATTATATTCAATATTAAAATAATTTGCTATTGCTAATAAAAAATATTCTAGAAAAGTCCAAAAAACTCTAAAGTTTTAACATTTATTATATAATAAAAAGTTTTGTGTAGTAAATTGATAAATCTTGTCAACTTTATAATTCGCAATTTCATTAAGCAAATTTTAGATATTTACGACTTTAACAGATAGAAGTATTCATAAAATATACAGGGTGTATTCGAAAGTGAGGCATTTATTTTAACAGTATATAAATCGCAAAGTAAGTCATTTAGCCAAATATTGTTCAGATAAAAGTTGTAAGATAACGGAGATGCAGGAATGCAAAGTTTTCGAATTCAAATGCGTTTATTTTACATAAGTAATACAAAAATGGTTATATTAATAATACACAAATGGAACTAACGTTTACAATAATGATAATAAAGAACATGTTTACAAGAATACTAAGAAATAAAAAAAAATTCAAATAAAAATAAGACATACAAAAAACGTGAAAACAGTTCACAAAAAATTTTCACTAATAACATGTCCATTAACTCGTTGTTCTCATACACATATGCCATACTTTCATCACACAATACACGTCCGTACTGATCAACTCGTAATAGCGTATTAAATGAATTCTTAATGTCATTCTAGCGGGTTCCAAATGCGACATGTCCCTCTCACACCCTATTAAATGATCTTAATGTGACATTCCAATGTGACACATAATACCCTATTATTTACTTCTTAATGTGTCACTCCAGCGGGTTTGTATTCGAAAACTTTGCATCTCTGTATCTCCGTTATTTTACAATACTTTTATCTGAACAATATTTGGCTAAATGACTTACTTTGGTGCTATTTATATGCTGTTAAAATAAATGCCTCACTTTCGAATACACCCTGTACATGCTGAATAATACATAATCCTGAAATACTTATTAAAAAAAAAATTTAATTGTAATTGTAATTTTAAATATATTAGAGGCTATAATCACGATTATAATTATTGTAGCGATAGTGGCAGATTGACCTGTCCGTTATGCTGTCGCCGCAATTGGGCTCAATTAGACAATGATCTGTGGCGTTTGGACAAATGGTTGGAGTACGCTGAGGGTACGCAAAGTGAGCAACACTCGCCGCCTAGTGATATAGAACAATTGGAGGATGTGATTCAAGATCATCGTGAATTTCTACTGGACCTCGATAGTCACAGGAGCATCGTGACGAGTTTGAACATAGTCGGTGCTCATCTGGCCGATCATACCGAGGACACGGAACGTGCCAAGGAGCTTCGCGACCGATTGGCCGTGGCAAACAGCAGATGGGAGAAAATCTGTACAGCTGCCGTGGAGTGGCAGGAACAGCTACAGCACGCCCTCATGACGAATCGCCAGTTTTATCGTATTATAGAGGAGTTATTAAGTTGGCTCGAACGCACTGAGATTAGCATTCGAGCAAGCGAACCGATCGACCTGACTGAATCCACGAATATCATAGAAGCAAAATATAATAAATTTAGGTAAAGATTTCTATTAATTTTCTCGTTGTGGTCGATGAAATGTACATATATCCAAGTAGCCTAATTCATTTACAGAAAATTATGTGTGATAAAAATTCGTATTTTATCCTCATTTTAGAGAACTGCGAAGTGATCTGGAACGTTGCGAGCCGCGAGTGATATCGTTACAGGAGGCGACTAATCATCTTTTAGATGAACAGACAGAAACCAGAACGCGTCTGCAAGAATTGCGATTAAGGTTGCAGTCGTTAAGAAGACTTACAGGAATTTACGCCCTTAAGTTGGGGGCTGCCCTCGGGCTGGACCCGCGGGATGTCGGTCTCGCTGCTACGTCTACGTCTCTCGCATCTCTCTCACACGACGTAAGCTCTAAATTGTTTCTACTCGGAATAAATTTATATCTAATCAAAGCAGTGATCGTCGTGGTATAAATTTATTAATCTATTTTTATTGTTGAGTTCGTATAAGTATCTGAAGTAGATTTGGTGATAGATAAATAATGTAACATCAAATGTAGTCAATGTGTGACATTGAGATATACATATACAGGATGAGACAACGAAAATTTTTCACCCTGTTTCTTTATAAGTAACTGATTTGTACGAAATATGCCGGAACATATCAATTTTGTTTTTAAGGAGGATGTATGATTATGGTAAACCATGCTGCTTCATTCCCTTGATTAGGATAGCTACTCTTTCAAAAATCGTAAATGCCAATAGAAATTAAATGATACATTGTTTAAAAATCTTTGTAATTCTCTTTACAACTGTGTCTCGTTTTTCTTAAATTTTGGTGAGTGTTTCTCAAGAAATCACATTTGAAAATTTTATTAAAAATAATTTGAAAATTCGCAAATTACAGAAAAATTTACTTTAGTTAATATTCGAGATATTCGAAATATTCTTCATCAGCCTCTATTTAAAGTTGTTGCGGACATTTGAGATATTTCCAGTGTTATTCTATGGCACTCATCTACTATATTTTGATATACAGGGTGTCCCATTTTAACTTAGACAGCAAAATATCTCGGAAACAAAGCATTTTAGAGAAAAATGTTTCTTTACACCAATTGGTTCATCCTACTATTCTACGCACATAAAAGTATTAAAGTACAATTATCAATAAATGAATAGTTTACATGATATTTTATATTTTATGTCAAAATATATCAGAATAAAATGTAAAATATCTTGCAAATTATTGATTTTTTGATAACTTTACCTTAATACTTTTATGTGCAGAATAACCAGAGGCATCATATTATATTTAAAAAATCATATAATTCCATTTAAAAAATCAAAGGTCACCTTCAAATCTCCGAAACGCCTCCACCTAGAAATATTTCGTTTGACCTATCTTATGTCCCCCTCGAAGTCAAATAACTTTTGTATGAAACATTTTTCTCTAAAATGCTTTGTTTCCGAGATATTTTGCTGTCTAAATTAAAATGGGACACCCTGTACATCTTGCATGGTATCCAGTAATGTGGCATAAATTTTACTTTTCAAGTGTCCCCAAAGAAAAAAATTTAATGGAAAAAAATCAGATGACCTTGCAGATCATTTAATCAGATCTATTTAAAATTTTTATTTTTTGATACCTAAAACTTTCAAATGCAACTTTCTCGAGAAATACTCGTCTAAATAAAGAAAAAGACAGTTGTAAAAAGAATTAAAAAATCTTTAAAACAATATGTCACTTGATTCCTATTGACATTTAAGATTTTTGAAGGGATAGCTACTCTAATCAAGAAGATAAAGCAGCATGGTTGAATTTATCTCAATCATATATCTCTCTTAAAAATAAAATTTAAATAATATATATAGGCATTTCTCATATTTATATTTGAAATAATATGTATTTTGTTATATTTTACATAAATTGGTTATAAAACAAAACAAGATGGAAAGTTTTCATTGGCTCTTTCATCCTATATATCTTTATATCTTATACCTTATATCTTATATATACAATAGTAATAATTTAATAATAATTTAGTAATAATTTTAGTTATAATTTAAGAACAAAAGTATTTAAAATTAAAAATGAAGAAAGGATTTCTAATTTATCCGCGCCGGATAAAGTTGTCGTAAATAAGATTTGAAGTAATATATTTTCTTTTAATTGATAAAACCCTCGTTTATAGGGGAGGCACCTCCAATGACCTTGACCTTAACATATGTTGTCAAGGTCATGACCCTGAGTGACCTTCAGAAGGTTTTAGCCGTCGCTCATTTTTTATTAAAAAGTTATTAACAAAAAAGTTTGGGAAATATAGCAGTTATTTTAAGTATTGAAAAGCAATAAAGGTGGATCTATAGGTTTGCATTTATTAAGTTATTAAATCACACACACACACACACACCGGGCGGGTGCAAGGGGGGCCTTCACCCCCCCCCCGCATCCACACCGGCGGTAAGGAGGATGGACCTCGCAAAAGTTGTATACAGGTAAAGCAAAGTTCACCCACCCTATTACTGGCGTGGGTGCGGGGGGGGGGGCAAAGGCCCCCCTTGCACCCGCCTGGTGTGTGTGTGTGTGTCGTTCGTTATTCGGTAAAAAGTTATTAACAAAAAAGTTTAAAATAGACTATCGTTTTCCGACACCGTATACATTTGAAACGTAGGTATGTGATATGTGTTATACACAAATGTTAGGCACGCCACGGAGCTTACTGTTCTGTTTTGATTTCTTCGATCAAATACGTTCTCGAGCGATGAGTTAGTGTGTCATAGCTCTGTCAGACGGTTGGATAATTTGAAGAAGATTTTGTGAAGTTAATTCCAACATGCGTTTGCACGAATTTCTGAATATAACACACAATTATGAATCTCTGTGGGGTACTTTTTACCGAATAACGAGCGACACACACACACACACACACACACACACACACACACCGGGCGGGTACAAGGGGGCCCTTCGGCCCCCCCGCACCCACACCGGTAGTAGGGAGGATGGACCTTGCTTTACCCGTATACAATTTTTGCGAGGTCCATCCTCCCTACGGCGGGTGTGGGTGCGGGAGGGGCCAAAGGCCCCCCCCCTTGCACCCGCCCGGTGTGTGTGTGTGTGTGTGTGTGTGTGTGTGATTTAATAACTTAATAAACGCAAACCTAATCCACCTTTATTGCTTTTCAATACTGAAAATAACTGCTATATTTAAAAAATTTTTTTTGTTAATAACTTTTTAATAAAAAACGAGCGACGGCTAAAACCTTCTGAAGGTCACTCAGGGTCATGACTTTGACAACATATGTCAAGGTCAAGGTCATTGGAGGTGCCTCCCCTAAACGGGAGTTTTACCTTTTAATTCTTTTATATCCATATTTGGATATACATATACAAATGTTCGTAGAAAGTATTTTAATTTTAGAATACTTTATGTAAAAACATTAATAAACGTCTCAAAATAACATGGTCATCTGTGCCAAGAACGAATTATTGGTTAAATATACTTATACTACGCGATACATACGAGTTTTCGGTTGATGAGATTAGTTTAAGTCAATACATTCCAAAAAATTTAAACGTTCTATCGATATTGATCGAGAATTTTTGTTTATGATAATCTTACGATGAAATTTTAAAGTATAAATTGAATTATTTACTGCTATTGGCGCCGTCTGTTTCATCTAGCTGCCATTATCGGAGTTTCCGATATTAACCGATGCTAACTTCTGGCTCATGTTATTCGATCTGCTCCAACTTCATAACAGACGCCAAAAAAGACGTTCTAAAAACACCTGAATATTCATAAGGAAATCCGAATAAATTGTTGCTAATTAGGACTAATTAGGAAATATAAAATTAAGTTTTATATTTCAGTCGTTTCCTATTTTAAAAGCACTATAACCATGACATTTTGATATATTAAAAGTTTTGTCTCTAAATATCCCAATGAAAATCTGCTTTGATAATGCTGACTCAGTAGAGGCGGGGTACTTGTATTTTATAGATTCCACGATTATCACATTTATACATTACTCGATAAAAAAGCGATTTTTGCTTTTATTTATATATTGGTGTATAGCGTATATATTTATTGTAGATTATTGCACAAATTAGTAAAATCACACGAACCAATTTTTCAGAGCGAGAGGCGTCATCCGATGATGAGAAATCATTGCGATGGCACTTCCACGCATAAGTTATCCGTAGTAATCACTTGCACAGTATCTTATTGTTTGTGTTTTCTGTTTTGTTGAACTGTAGCTGCTCGACGAAGCTGCCTCTGGGACTGCTCAGCCTCACGCCACCGGCACAGAGTATGTTGTTTCCTTTTTCCCATTTTCATTGTGACGATATCTGTCGATCAGTCTTGTGATAGAACTTTATTCATCAGGCTGTAACACACAAACCTGATAATTATACCATATGATGAATAAAATAGATAAATAAAGCTCTGTCGTTTGTAAAGAAATGTTGGCTCTCGTCACCTTAATGAGACAATCTTATTTAATATCCCATTATTGGAAATCTGTTGCAGTGGTGACGAAAGAGATCGAACGGTACTGGCGCGTGGTTATCGCTTCTTAGGACGAGTCCTACGAGTTTCTCTCCCAATCCAAGCACTTATGCTATTACTACTTGGCGTCGCGTCGCTGGTGCCGTCTGCAGAAGAGGACTACAGTTGTATGCTCTCTAACAATCTCGCGAGGAGCTTCACGCCGATAGCCTTCTATCCGAATGGACCGCCACCGGTGTAATAGTGAACGGCACATCCTCGTTTCGTCCGCGTGTCACTTTGCCAACTTGAGATTGATACTTCACACGAGACATTGGCGGAGCAAGCCAATACAAAGCCGATCAAATTTCTTTACTTTCGCCCTGCGCAATTAGCATTGAAATATGTAATTCAAACTGCCCTGAACTTGCTCGTCAATGTTTCCATCGATTGCAACCGCAGTGCGTGTATCGCAGAAATCTTTATATAATATACATATATTGTAATTTTACACACGATGAATTTGTACGTAAGTAATGTAACGGACCAAGCGGTGACTGAGAATATGTAGCCGACGAGAACACATTCTTTAATTTATTATATACATATAATATTGTATATTTCACTATCTAACGTGTGCAATATTATGCTCCCTCCCGCGCGAAGTGTGTGCGATCAAGTGTCTCAGTATCATAGTGAATAGTACCTTGACGAAGTATTTGTTGTAAAGACGTTGACTGATTCGGATGTGTGTACCGACCTTGTATATTAACCCTTCAGTTGCGAAAGGCGTATACATATACGTCTCGAAAAAGTTGCCTTTCATTTGCGGAGAAAGCATATATATATATATATTTGTAGTTGAAGTTTGGAGCATTCTTAAAGCGGAAATTAAAAATTTGCCCAAATTCAACAGGCTTAAAAATGAATATATATAGCTAAAACAATAAAATTATATTATACAAAAAATTAATTAAAAATAGACAATAAAAAAAGTTAAAAAATATCGCAGAACAAAAATTCATCCGCGCACACTTGCTTATTATAGGCACGTACGCGCGAGTACTTTGGACTAAAAGATTTTCGGGCTTTGATCAAACTCTCATTAAACTTTTTTTACCACTAAGGATTTGAGAAATTGTCCCTGGCGAAAAAGATTTTCATATATCTTAAAATATTTTTAAGATTTTTTTATATACATATGTTAAATTTATAAAGATTTTTAAAAAATACAACTTTTTCAGAATTTATAAGTTTTCTTCGGAAATTGCTTCGGAAATAGAATGAGATCTCTTAAAATGTTAGATATCAATAAATAGAAAATAAATAAAGATTCCCAAAAATTCAAAACGAATTAATTGAAGTGAAGAGAGCAATTGAGAGTCCGCCCGGTAAAAGTGCGCAAAAATTATTTAAAAAGTAATATATGTATAATTTCATGAATATGATTACATGTGATTGGTACAAAAGACGTTCTTTCACCCGGTGTCTCGACAGAATGCACAATATAAGAATATATCGACTAATTTATCTATCATATATTTCTTACTAAGGATGACTCAAAAAGTGAGCCAAAACTTTTGTACCAATCATGTAATTATATTCGGAAAATTATATTATATATACACATTTCTTTTTATTTTTGCCCACTATTTACTGCGCGGACTCTCAATTACCCTCTTTACTTTAGTTAACTTGTTTAAAATATTTCAGATTTTACATGTATAAATTTCTAGAAAAGATGTACTTTTTTATATTTTTTTACATTTTCTTATTATTTCTAAAAAGTTCTAAGTCATATAAAAGATTTGAAATTTTCTAAAAAAGTTATAAAATTTATATATAGAAATTCTAAAAAATTATATGAAGGATTCTAAGAAAATTTTTTATCAGTGTTTCTCGTACTTGGACATTTTGACGCAAAACGCAGGATCAACCACAAGAAATTTTTTGACTTATATAAGTAAATACGCACGGATACTTCGGTGCACTTTCGGGCCTTCTCAATAAATTATCTTTTTTACTGTCGAATATTTAAGAGATTGTTCTTGCACATGCATATTTTGCCACAAAACGCAGTAACAATTGTTAAGAATTTTTCATCTTATGTATGCAAATACGGAAGTACTTCTATAAATTATTTTTTTACCGTTGCGGATTTAAGAGATTGCCTTCGCATTTATACATTGTTCGGAGAAATTCATTATCTCATCCTTATTTTTATTCGATTGAAAATTTATCTCATATTGACATACGAGGGCGTGAAAAGTAATGCCCCCTATTTTTGATTTGAAAACGGATATTATAGTTATTTGAGTAAAACAAAAACGGATAACTCTCTCTTTCTACAACTTTATTCTTGATATCTATATAACTATTTCTCCACATAATCACCCTGGCGATCAACACATTTCTGCCAACAGGAAACCAATTTCTTGATACCGTCACTGTAGAATTGTTCATTTTGACGACGGAACTACAGCCTCACTTCTGTCTTCACTGCATCGTCAAAATCAAAGTAAAGCCCTTTCAGGTGTTCTTTAAGTTTTGGGAACAGATAAAAATCTGATGGAGCCAAGTCGCATCGACACTGTCGATGGAGTATTCTAAAAATGGTGGGATATTGTTATCTGTGCAATAGGATACAAAAAAGAGAAGTAACGATATTTGCTTACATAAGTTTTACACATGTTGTTGTTTTACACAAGCGTTTATATTTTACCGCAGCGCTTGCGCATTTAACAATATTGAACATCTCTCCCACTTTTTTCAAGACAATCAATAGGCGGGCATCTTCTATCCTTCAGTATTGCTCCTTGTCTTACTCATTGAAAACGCCCCACTATAGCCATATAGGAGTATTACATATATGGGTCGGGCGTCATGCTGAAGGAGAGGCTGCTCCATCTGTTCCCAAAATTTAAAAAACACCTGAAAGGACTTCACTTTGATTCTGACGATGCAATGAAGACAGAAGTGAGGCTGTGATTCCGTCGTCAAAATGAACAATTCTACAGTGACGGTATCAAGAAATTGGTTTTCCGTTGGCAGAAATGTGTTGATTGCCAGGGTGATTATGTGGAGAAATAATTATATAGATATCAGGAATAAAATTGTAGAAAATTATCTGTTTTTGTTTTACTCAAATAACTATGCCCGTTTTCAAATAAAAAAAATAGGAGGCATTACTTTTCAGCACGCCCTCGTATGTGAGCAGCCTCGTTTCATTCATCAATCAGATAATGGCAACGCAATTTCGACTTCTTGAAATTCCTTGATGCATTTCGCGAAGTAGCTCATCGGTTTAGAGTGAAATGAGCCTTTATTTAAAGATAACGGTTAGCGAGCACTTTAGTACAATAAAAAAAAATACACTGTCTATTTCACAATTAATCTTCTGTAGGTAACATGAATACTCTTGCACATGTTATTAATACTAGAGTTGGACGTTTACGCGTAAAATAAAGGGAACTTTCCAGCAAGAGACACATATCGACTCAGGAGCCATTCTATTTTTGTCTTTCACTGAATATCGAACAAAGATAGAATGACTCCTGTGTTAATATGTGTCTCTTGCTGGAAAGCTCCCATAGTAGTCTATGGCCGGTATTCATAAGTCGGTTTTTATTTTAAGATCGTCTTAAGTAATGTTTTAAGATTTTAATACGGTTCTCTGTGACTCTGTAGTTATACATCTTAAGACTGTACTTAAGACTATTTTATTAAATATAAGAATCAACTATGTGTGAATACCGGTCTACATCTATGCATAGACAATGTAAACTACGTTTTTTTAACGTGTCATCTATGTAGACAATCAGTAATCTATGAATTATTAGATATTGGAGATTTACATTTTGTTTGCAATTTCGATTTCAGTAATTATTAATAAATAATTATAATTAATACTTTATAATTAATGCTAAAGTTAAATACGTTTATTATTTTATAATTTAATTACTCTTCCTTCACTTTGTGTTATCCAATTTACAATAGTTACATTGTTTATTGTCTATATGAAAGAAATTCGTGTAAACACATCACGTAAATAACATATATATATATATAAACAATCTATATAGACGTAATCTTGAAATCTACACGGCCAACTCTGGTAGCTATAAATTATTATTAATACTAGCTATAAATTAAAAAGAAATGTGAATATTTTTAGGTACAAATAAACAATATATTTCTTAAAATACTTTTATTTTTACATCACAAAATTTTGTCAACTCAACAAAAAAAAATTTTTCCCACTGGAATACTCGTCATCTGTTACTTACGGAAGATTAATAGCGTTTTTTTTAAGTTTCCCTCCGAACATTTAAAGACCCTTCGAGTCGGATCTCAATTTAATTACGATTGTGTATCATCGACAGACTATTTTCTCGGCAATTATCGCGGTTATCTTCGCGGATTTTACAAATCCGCTCAGTACGTGGATATCGCCTGTCGCACGTCTCGCGTTTGTCTTCGTTTTAAATTTAGATGATTTTATACTGCACAATTCATCCCGAGCTTCTATATTTTCTATATTTTTCTCACTGTTTTCATCGTCAATTTTGGTAAGTATAAGCTATATCCACAGTAAAAACGACCATTCAGAAGCAGTTCGAGCTTCATCATCGCATCAGTCTGTCGATCACTTAAAAAAAACTCGGTAAAGAGAAAATGACACTTCGCCATCGATACGCAATTTCAGAATTTCTCTGAGAAAAGTTCCAGTTATCGCACGGAGCATTAAGAGAGTATTCTACTTTGTTGGGTTGAAAAAAATCGATTTTTTACATATTTTGAAAATCTGAAGCCTTGAGAATATGCTCGTGAAATTTGAAATGTAAATTCGAATAAGTTACAGGCTTGTCGGAGTTACAGACTGTACATTGAAGCGGCGCGCAAGCACCAATTACTGACGCGCAATCACTCCCCCCTTCCTCTCAATGAAAAGGTTCAAGAAATTATTCGATCAATTTACGAAAATCTCTCTTCTCAATACTTACTAAAGCGATGCCTCGGAGGCTATATACAAAATAACAATGAGAGCTTCAACGCTGTGATGTGGCAATTCGCTCTGAGGCATATTTTTTGTGCATCGAAATTTATAGAAATTGCTGTTTTTCTAGCAGCTTGTACTTTCAATGAGGGATATTCACCTTTATTGAAAATTATAGAAATGTTGGGAATAAAAATTGGACCTCAGGCCAAAATTTTCGCCGATCAGCACTACGCCAAACGATTAAAAGCTATCGAACACGAACATCGAAACTTCTACGAGTCACGGAAAGCTAAAATGGTTCGTAAAGACGAAAAAATTGCTGAACAAGATTTGTTCGAAGAAGCAGAAGATATACTTTATGACCCCGGAATAGCTGATTAAGTGTAAGTATATAACCAAAATCTTTAGTTAAACATAGAATAACATTTAAAACTTTAAACTCATTTTTCTCAAAACCATATTTTTCAAATCTGCGGAAGTGATTGCTAAAAAACTATTAAAGATGTCGCTTTGAAATTTAACATGCTTATAAAAGACATGTTTCTCTATCGTCTGAACTACAATGAAGGCGACATTTACAATCGTTTTTTATGCAAAGAAAGACTAGAATTTTATCCTAAAATCGCGTTTTAATCTTTGGAAGACTGCCATTTTGTCAATTTTCAATTTTTAATATTGGTTGTTCAAACGATGCATATGCTTTTAGAAACATTGATGTCGATGTGAAATGCATATCTACAAAAAGTTAATAAATTGATTACAATGCAAGGACAATGCTATTATATTGATTAGAATCTAACTACATATCTCTAGA
Organism: Aphaenogaster floridana; assembly: GCA_003063835.1. Classification (NCBI taxonomy): domain Eukaryota; kingdom Metazoa; phylum Arthropoda; class Insecta; order Hymenoptera; family Formicidae; genus Aphaenogaster; species Aphaenogaster floridana. The sequence continues at coordinate 230,548 of NJRP01000279.1, forward strand.
TGAAAACTAATCGACGTATTTTGCTTGATGAAATTTTTTACAGGTTTGTCATAATCTATAAAGCACATGTTATTGCAGGATAGCTGAACTATTTTCATATTTTAGCAACAAAAAGGAGATGTGGTAGTTTATTTTCAACTTAATATTAATACAGGCATAGTAGAAGGATTTTATTTCTATATATTTATATATTTATATATACACACATATGTACGAGCGTTTCTATATAAGTATGAAAAAATTATTTCTCTTTTTCTAATTAGGTATCTCCTTTTACATAACTGAATTATTTATGTAATATTGATTATAGTTTTTGCATCGCAAGAATGTGATGTAATCAAGAATTGTACCAAAATTAACATGTACGTGGTGATGTTACCCACCATCTGAAAGCAAAATAAAAGATATAAATAATATACATTTTAGCAATTAACGTAAATAATGAATTATTTACTCCTGCGAGAAGTGTTGCATCCACAATGAGACCTTTCGCCGAAAATATATTTGCGCAGTGCAGTATTTGTAAAGAAAACAGCTGCAACTGCAACATTAGATAGTAAAATAATTAGGTAAATGCAAAAACAAAAAATAAGATTGAACAATGTAATTTGTTTTCGCAAATTTAATGTCTAAAAAAATCTCTAGCGAGATACTAATGTAAACAAATATATAGATAAAATTACATTTTTATTACCTCATGTTTAATTTGTTCGTCGCTGGTGCTATTCAGTACATCGTGAATGGTAGTGCTAATCTCTAGGGCCTGATTTTTGCCGGTCTCGCAGGCCCATACCAGTAATATTATTAAAATAATGTAATATATCGTGGACGTCAAAAATACGTTAAGAAAAAGCCCATCAAAACTAATGAATATTCCATCTTTCCAGCGCACAATATAGAAGTACAGTTGAAAAGTGATTGCAGAAAAGCACATGACTATAGTAGGAAGAAGTTGTAAACTAAAGATTATGTTCAGCATTTGCACTGTGTCGCTAATCATCAGATGCTGCTTCTTTAAGATTCTGAGTTCTATCAGTAAAAATTTATTTTTCTGCGTATGGTAGATCAATCTGGGGACACATAGTTTTACATCGTTTATCAGGAGTCTTTGCATGTGCGCCATATTGTCGTTGATCCTCTTGAAACAGGCTTTTAATATACAAACACAATTAATGTATAACATATTTATCTGAAATACCAGTAGGCTAAAGTACATTGAGAATACTATGAACAGAACATTCCTACAATTCAGTTCAAGCACTTGTACTTTAGAAAAATATATGTATCCTTGCATGATTTGAAAAATGGCACCCAAAATATCCTTGACATGGATCAATCTGGATAGCTTTCGATACGATTCCAAAGGTAGTTTTGAAGAGATCTCCAAAATAATTTGTAACAGGCGCATTCGCGGACTGTTCAAGATATGCGTGACGATCACTATGAAACCGCTCAACATATAGTAACAGACAGCTTCAAGATTCTTGGTTACGTCTCCAAAGTTAATTGTTTTAGAAATGATAATATCGTGCACAAATATCAGGTTTAAAACGCAGCAAACGCATACAATCGCGATTGATAGGATGTAGAGCGATTTTGAAGCCTCGAAGAACGAATTATTGATCTTATACGGAAATATTCCGAGAATGCGATAAAGGACAAAACAGGAATACATTAAAGATTGGAAGTCTGTATCGTGAAACAGCCACCTTTTCCACATTTTGCCTTTGGTGTGCCTTTGGATTTTTAAACTGAATATGATTAGCAAAAATTCATGGAAAAATAACAGTCTATATCTATAGTCTAAATATTATTATGCGCAATCTTCAAGTTCTTTTCGTAACAAGTGTATAAACTCCTCGTACTATCTACACTCGATGAGTTTCAGTTTAAAACTGCGAACAAATAATGCAAGGAGAGAGACAAGACTGAAGAAATCATTTGTTTTTGTTAGTCGTGAAGTAACCATGGCGTTCTTCGATCGGCACTTATCACTCTTGGAATGGATTGCATGAAGAAATGATGTACAATTGTTGTAACAAATAATTCAACAAATTATATGTGCACGCATGAAATGTGAAGCATAAACTGTGAACAATATTCGCATAAACCAATAACTTTAAGAGATCTGTTAATAATGACTGTCCGATTCCGAACTTTATATTTTCTGACAAGAATAAAATTCTTAATATCGCCAGTAAATAACACAGGCCTACAAAAAAAAAAAGTGGTTGGTACTGGAATGCGGACCCACATATCCCTATGTATTTTTCGACGCTGAATCCGAATCCGTAGTCAAAATTAGGGGTCAACGTGCAAATATTCGAGTAAATCGCAAAAAACCCCATTTT
>NJRP01000280.1:30275-51451 GCA_003063835.1 Aphaenogaster floridana
TTAGCATCTTAAGACGGTCTTAAAATAAGAACTGATTATGAATATCGGCCTATGACTAGATAATTTTTTCTGTGCATATGGTTATGCGACAATGCAAGTTTTTCTGGATAGGCCCTAAATTCATAATACGTGCCCTGCACGCGGGAGCTGCGCGCGAGAGCTGCGCGCGAGCGCGTCACGTGACACCCTCCCCCGATCACGTGGTTTATTGATTGCCGTCTGTGATTTACGAGTGCGCTACCGAGATCATCAAATGCATTCAAATCAGATGCCCGTGCAATTCTCCTGCGAATGACCGTTCATGTCACGGGTAAGTTTCTGCTGCATATCGCGGGATTCATCCCGGAGATCCGCGCATTCGACGTGTCTTTGATGCGTCGCGCAGATTTAGAGGTTATGTCCCGTCCGTTTCTATGCGCACCATACACACTGCTCGTACATACGGCGATCAACGGCGATGTCCCGTGCATGTACGAGTGCTTACGTGTGTGTATGTGTGCTCGTAATTCCGTATCCTTGAGTTTTCGTAAAAGTCTTACTGACGCGCGTCTCGAGAGAAAGAGCGAGGAAACATACGATCGTTGTTTTTTTACGCGTCCCAGAAGCCACGTTGAAGGAATGAGAATTGATTGTTTGTATGTGTGCGTCTCCGTTCGTTTACTCACATAGGATACCTTCCTCGCGTATTCTCTTATTCTTGAGTCTTATATTCGTATAAATTTCTTAATTTTCCACTTAATGAGTGAAGAAATTATGTTAAAATGTTGCGCTTTTCGCGTATGGATGTATTTGTCAATTCGATAGCGAAAGCTTTGTTACGAGTTGGAAAGTCAAACGAGCTGCGATGTCCGATGTTGTTTTGACAGTGTTGTTTTAGTAAACAATCTGTTTTTTGTAGCTGAACTTCTTGTACTTTTTATTTTTTTTTCTTCTCTACATCTAATTATATATATTCATCTTAAGTGTAGAAAGAATAACATAGAATAACATAGATTTAATAGAACATTTGTATTGGTTGGCCTGTAATCGTTTCAGTGTTGCTTCTGATATGTTTCACCCTAAACCGAAATTTCTTTCAGGTCTATGAAGAAGGAGCGGTGCTACGCTTGAACCGCTTCGGAAAGTGGGCAATGTGGATTGGCAATAGTCATCGCTGGAACTTTCCCATGGATCAATTATTTCACGATCTTATTCATGAATGCAAATATGTGGCACCGGGGGCGCAACTCACTTACGGATTGAGGATTCGTTTGGAGAAGTACAAGAAAGAAGTACGACAGGACATTGTGTCCCGTATGAAAGATGGTTGTGCCCCTTTGTTCATCGCCTGCAAGCGGGGCCATGTAGAGATTGTTGAGTACCTCATAAACAAATGCGACGCAGACATCGAACAAAGAGGAAAGTACGAAGTACCGGACGACAGGTCGGTTCACTGTGTCACTCCACTATGGTGCGCCGCAGTGTCTGGAAATTTGGAAATTATAAAATGCCTTATACATCACGGAGCTGACGTCAATGCGGTCTCAGATTCTGGATCCACTCCTGTTAGATCTGCGTGTTTCATGACACATATGGGTAACAAATTACATATAATTTATTTAGTATATAATTGAGAGAAAAGAGAAAATAGGTGGATAAAGATGATATGTTATATATCTCTTTAAAAATACATTTTTTATAAAACAGATGAAGATATTTGCTTCTGTATATGTAGATCATATTTCTCTAAATAATCAGATTATTGAAAAGGTTCAAGATACATATTAAAGTAGAGAAATTTAGAACGGAGAAAAGATAATTTGAACATAATAGCTTTATTTAACTTTTATAATATATGATTATTCATCTACTTATCTCTTCCATTAAAAAAAAATTATATATACAATATATATATATAAAACTGTATATTACATATTACAATAATAATTTTTTGCGCCCAGTATTAAATAATTGGATATTTTACAATAAGAGTATAGTATATATTTGCAATTAAATTAAATTAGAATAAAAATATGATTGTATGTAGGTCTAGGTCAGATCTACTTTTAGACCCGTTGCAAGTGCTGCAACTTGTGCTAATTACTCTGTAAAATTATAGGAACCAAATACATATTATAATCAAGTCTATACTTTACTCGATCTTTGTATTTATACAAAATTTGATAATTATTAATGTAATTTGCCAATGTTAAAAATGTATTTGCTACATTTTTCTTCATATAATTTAATCTTACTTAGCTGTAGCAAGTATGATTGTTTGTGTTAGCACAAGTTGTCTGGATTAATAGAATGACTAAACGTAAATAACGTATATTTTTCAGACATTGTTTCTTATTTAGTGGAAAACGGTGCCGATATATTAAAAGCAAATTATAATGGCGGCACATGTTTGATAAATTCTGTACAAAGCGTGGAGTTATGTACTTTCCTGTTGGAACATGGTGCGGATGTGAATGCCACTGACATTCAGAACAAAACTGCCTTGCATTATGCCATTCAAGAGCACAGACTTCAAACTACCAAACTGCTCTTAGAACATAGTGCAGACCCTCATCTTAGATCTCGTTATAACGATGATGCCCTCCAGACTGCCTGCCTTAAGGGAGCTATTCAGATATTTGATTATTTAGGTGAGATGATTCAATGTATTTTGGAAATACGTGTTTATTGGAATGTATAGGATGGATGTCTATGTGTGTGAAGTGGAGTTGTGAACGTCTCCCCAATACCATCCACGACTCGTGTTGAGTCAGATGGCGATTCCACTATATGTGTCAGATCGACATTGACGATGATAGCGTCGTCTGACCATTAGATGGTCTTGCCGAATTTGTTTATATGTTGTCAGTGCGACCGAGTACTTTCGCGAGAAAACACGATAACGCGCGCGCAGCAACAATAAGTGGTGCCGGGCTGCCGCTTTATAAGGGCACACGCGACCACCACAGTATATTGGAATATAATTATATTTTATGCCTTTACGATAAGAAATTTATATTCTTGTATTATGATGTATATGGCATCTATGTGTGATTTAGTGGAAAACGTATCATATTCTGCGGAAAGATTGGCTGACGCAAACGAACTGATGGGATCTACATTTTTCGACGATCACAACGACACGCATATGGCGTTGCAGTATTGGAGGACGGCGATGATTCTTAGAATGGTCAACTCGGATGACGGAGTGCCTTTGCCAAAGAGACCTGTGTTACCAAAACGCGAAGCTTATAAAAACGCTACGGAGTTTTCGAATTTGGATGAGTTAAATGCTATCTCGCTCGACTTAGATGCAATAAGAATACAAAGTCTGCTGATATGCGAGAGGATATTAGGTTCGCATCACAAGGATACCCTCTTCCGACTGATGTTTAGAGGTGCATCGTATGCAGATGCGTTAAGGTAAATATTTTAGCTTTCAATTTTTTGTATCATTGAATATTTTATCACACGGATTTTTTTCTAGATATCAGCATTGCATAGATCTGTGGCATCGTGCGTTAGAAATTAGGGTAGAAAAAGATTCGGTATGTAAAACACATTAACATCTTATATGAGTTATAGATATAATGATGTGATTTCCCCATTCATGTATGTGAAAAATTAAATTCTATCGATGCTTTTCGCAGATCTTGTATGCGGATACTTGTTTTACCGCACAAGCTCTTGTAAGGCTTATGGTAGATTTGAATGAAAAAATGTTGGAAGTGATGGATCGCAATCGAGAAAAACAGGAACCGCGATTTTGCGATGTAGTAGCGATATTTAAATTACTATCCAACCAACTGACGGAAGCTAAAGAATTGCTAGAGGTATGTATGACTTGCATACATTACATATAAATCAATTACAGAATTCATTACACTGTTGCCGTACAATTAGTTATACAAATGTGAATATTTTAGAAGCGTCCCGTGCATAAGAGACAGAGAGACAGTTACGAACGTATCCTGAAGTGCGTTACGCATCTTATTTACCTGTTAGTAGAAACGGCAAGCTCTGACGAGGAGAAAGCTCTAATGCACCAACTAGTCCGTGGTTTAGTGAAACAAAATCCAATATCTGTTTATACAGAGGACACGCTTCTCCATCTTTGCGTTTCTAGTTTAAATACGATTAATTCTAGTTATTTTACTTCCGCCGATGATATGCATGTAAGTATGAATCATTTCTTATGTATTAATTAACATCCTGTAATTAAAAAATTATTGTTCCCTGGATGTCTCTTTTACGGAAAAATCGGCCACAAATTAGATATACATATTGAGAGAATACATGTATGTGTATGTGTGTGGTGTATATTTTCAGACAATTTTTCCACGTTTGGATGTTGTTAAATTACTCTTGGATTGTGGGGCACCTGTCGATGCCAGAAATATATTACGGTCAACGCCTTTACATATAGCGAGTAACGCATACAACTTCCACAATCCTGTAAGTACTTTTTTATATATCCTCCAGAATTTTATAAATAAAACTTTACAACTCACATTATAAGAATTTCTATTTGTAACAGATGATAAAATTACTGTTGGATTATGGTGCACACTTAGATACACCAAATAAGGCGGGAGATACACCAGCACGACTGATATCCTCTAATCCACTAAATAGCGTAAACCTTCTTAATTATACCAATCTTCAGTGTCAGGCCGCGCAAGCTGTTTGTAAATATGGAATTCGTAGTACGGAACTGCCTGTTACGTTACATCACTTCCTAGATCTTCATAGAGAATGATATTGATAATAATATTTTCAAATAATTATTGGATGTTTATCAAGAACAATCTTGCACGTATTTTGTTATAATTCCAAAATGTACGACAATATCAAAGGATTCACATGTAATAATGTGAACTATATTATAATTGGTTAACGCTAATTATAAGTAGAGTCTTATAATAAGAGAAGCGCCAGCCTTCCCCCACTACTTCTCGGCGGCCGCCATCTTCTAACCATAGGATCGAAGCGGCGGAGCCCGCGGAGCCACAGATGTTTATACTGTGGTCGGAGCACACGGAGTGCGCAGCACGCACATATAACCTGGCGTATCGTGTGTACGCTCAAAACTAATTTCCTCACAGTTAAACTTACTTTTTCATATAACGCCAACCTGCACATTGCACTAAGCGACTGTATGATTGCGATCGCGAGCGGTGTGTCAGCCGGCAATGGTTAGAAGATGGCGGAAAAACCACGTGACTCTGAGAGCCAATCAAAAACTTGGTCGCACCTGGCGCTTCTCTTATTATAGGACTCTAATTATAAGTAAATCATAGATGAAACGTGTTATAAAATTGCAAAATGCAACATTAATGTCAAAATTTTAATTATAAAGAAAGTACTATTTTTAGAATCATAACTCCTATTAATAATCTAAATTGTAAATACGATTGTACGCAGCTTAAGGCATCAAAGTGAAAAGACTGAATGAGAAGAGAATGCTTCTGTAAAAACTAATTTTCTCGATTAAATACTTCGCAATATATAAAATATCATTTTTTAATACTTCTGTACAGCGATTTGCGTAATCTAATTAAATATTAAGAGTTCTTGCAATCTTCGCCATTTTTCAGTATTGCAAGATATTGCTTAAGAAAAATCTGCACTCAAAAAATATTATGCACATTATATTGATATAAGAATACTCTCTGTGCAGTAAAAAAGATGAACATTGACACCAATATGATGAATTGAAATATTAAAATCTTTCTAGCTGTTTTAGGTATTCTGAAATCCACTAGATCTTTTTTTCTTTGAAGATATTACAAATAATAACTATATAGAAATAAGAAGAATATTATGTGCAACAATTTTAATCTATTGATAAATTTATACTTATTTCAGAAAGAGCTATATTTAAAAAATTTTCAGAAATAGGCTATCATATTGCGTATGGTGCTTTTTTATAGAGAGAGAGAGAGAGAGATACGTATTTGTCTGATGGAAAGATGATTCTATTGATTTTCAGAATATCATCCAATGGTTCCATTCCTCTAGCCATTGGTATAGGAACTGTAATAGAGTGCCTTTACATTCTATACCTTATTATATTAATGCTACTAAATGTTTTTTAGTGATTCGGATGTTGATCAATCATCCGTTGACATTGTATCTAAATATCAGTGGTGAATATGAGTATAGCACTGTGCTTGGATCTGAATTTTTCATGTCTGATCAATCTTCCTTTTTCCTTTAGAAAAGGAAGCTGTCACAATTTAGATCTTATGTTTTAAGAAGCTCGATTGTATTTTACAAATCGCGTTAAGAATTTCTATATTGATTTCTATGATTAATTTCTGTTTGAATTTTTTGTTAAAGTTGATTATCTCATGCGGCAATATGGTACAAATTTTTATTGTAATTCAGGATTGTATTTTAATAGATTTCGTGCTAAACAGTTGCATAAATTCTGATATTTGGTGGAAGAAGAGGACAGGAGGCGCTTTCTCTCTTCTAATCCAAATTTACATTTTTCTTTTTTGTTTATCACTGTATACCGCTAAATTGTTTTTGTTATACATCAAGATTATATATGTGTCTTCTTGATGATATCATATGGCTTCAATATAAATTATATCAAAATTAAGTTCCCAATTTGATCAAAAACTCATTCTTTAACGCTTTTTTTATCAAATTTGTAATTGTATTATATTGCCAGCTGCTCTTAAAATTTATTTATCAACATCCGAGTCTTAATTATTAAGACTTACTAGTTTTGCTTACTAATTAATTTTTTCATGTATATAATTTATCTATTTAAGCACGCTTTTTAGTTTAAATTTGTTTATTGTTATTTGCAACGTGAAGATTATAAAAATAATAATATATACTTGAAGCGTTGAAAAACTAATCACACAATGTTAATTTTGAAACATGCAATATTAAAATTAATAAATAATTATAAAAATTGAACACTGATAAAGATATCGTAACACAGAAACAATACAAGTGAATTGGAATCAGCCTTAAAGATTTAATCTATATAACAATCTTTATACATATAACATTTAATCTATTATAACAAAAGTGGATTTGCTTTTCGTACATTTCAGCACTTTATTTAGGAATGTAAAGATATGTCACACATGAGATGTCAATACAAATAAATAGCGAGAGTTATCGATACGTTTTGCATAAGAACTCGTTAGTTTTAACTATATTACCGAACACACGTCTTATATGTAAGGCTGTCACTGTTTAAAAAAATAATAAGATATGATTTATTGTACATAATTATACAGTATGTGAGCGAAAATATTTATTGATATAAAATTGAGAACAAGTGCTGCGTTATATAAATACACGATAATTGAAGTAAAGATACGCTCTTGTATATCCCAATACGATCTGCAAAACTTAGCGATTTAAAAAAAATATTACAATTGGCACTTTATTTAAGCACGTGAATATTAGAAGTAACTCACATCGATTTTCTCACTGTTCGATAAAATGAACACGACGCATTGCATATGTAATGTATATTGTCTTTTGTATGCTCACGATATTCTACTAGACTAATTAACGGTATACGAAATAAAAAGTTATTGCAACAACTTACGGACGTTTAATATTCTTTTATTTTATCTGGTTACTTTTGTTTTTATGATATAAATTAATGTTTCTTTAAATATGACATAAATTAATGTTTCTTTCATAGTGGTGGAAACGAAAAGAGAATATATATAATTAATTTTGTTATAATTGTGTAAATCTGTGAGGAATGCAGAGTTTATTGTAGGAACTATTGTAGTAGTTACTTAATTCTTCAATAAAACCAGCGCACAGTGATTTAACGTCTTTTCGTTGTATCATCGATATGTACAAATTGAAGCGCAAGAATCGGTAATTCGTCAAAAATAATTTAGCGTATCCTTATGTAAGTTGAAAAATATTTGATAATAGAAATAATTTTCTGCGATTTATGCTCAACTTTATAGTACACCGAGAAATACAGTCGCGATTGCAATGAGTAATGATAATTTATGCGTGATTGCACCGCTCCTCGTGTAAGAATCGACCACGTGAATCTTCCATCCCATGTTTGCGTGCGTGAAGGAGTGATAATAAACCAGGTCAGGCCATGTCGAGTTTGGACTTATTACCAAGGTGCCGCCTTCTCCTGCACACAAGAAATAGGAAGATATGAGAGAATCGACTTTACAATTATTCGTCTTCACGCGTCTCTAAAAACACGTTTCTGAACTTTAGCCAACGTCCATTTGAATGATTTATATCCATTCTCATCAGTGTAGATTAACTTTAATCTCTGTTTAATTTTTTATCTTTTTCTAATTTTAAGAACTAGAACTCATTGGTGGAAATGAACGTTAAAGATTCAAGATCGAAAAAAGTGGAAGAGGTTTTACCTGGTTCGCAGACTTGCACGAGGGTCCTGTTGAATTTCTTAAACGATGGGAAATTATCATCCAGTCTTCTGTCTCGACCGTTGTGCTTGCTTAAGCAAAGCGGCCCAACTGGAAGATAACAGATCGTGTAAAGAACTCTGCATCTGTATATCTAGATTTATATAAACGTATAAGGATAATCTATACAAACCCGCGGTCGGTCGCGGTCGACCTCTTCTAGTCAGTTCAACGCCAGCCAACACTCTGATCTTGCTTTGCGCAAGATCGCTGAGCGTGTCGTAGCCCCCGTGGGGCTCGTCGGTTATTATTAACGGATGATACAAATCCGCGCTGTGTGGATTGTTTCCGCCGTGAACGCGAAAACTGTACGTCAAGCCTCGACGTAGGTATAACTCGGGTATCAACGCACCTTCGATGTACCAAGCAAGACCCACCGACGGTTTACCTGTGAACACATTTCGTGGAATCCTGCGCATGACTACATGTCGCAATGACAATAAACGACAGCCGAAATTAATTAAGTGTATTATACCTGTGATTCCCTGATATCCACGTTTCCCTCCAGAGGGTCCGATGGTTGCTTTGAAAGTTCTAACGCTTCTATCGAATATTTCTGTTTTCTGCCAAGGCTCTCTGCAAGAAACATCAGCAGTTATATAAAAAATCTCTCTAAAAAAATATACATGATATAATTTGAAGTAGTATAAAAAAATAAATTGATATGTAAGAGTAACATATATATGAAAATACGAGACACATAGTTCTCCGCACCTTGGAAAGATTTTATTATTATGTTCCGTGAAATCGATGCAGGTATTCTCCGGCTCCTTACGATTCAACTCGAGTACTACATCGCTCCTTGGATACACATCGTGGAAGCTCGGTTCATTATTAGTTTTGTCGAGCCTGCCCAAGGCCCAAATCACGTATACCGGTTTATCCGTGGGAAAATCTTTGTCTCCGGCATCGGCTGTGCGAAAGTAAAATTTTTACGACCGTGTACAATGAGCGTTTATTTAAAAAAACGCGCGGCTGCGGACTCACATGAAATCAGTGTACGTCTGTACGTGATGGTATTGATGCCGTCCTCCCTCACTGCGGTGAAGAGCTGGTTGGTATCCAAACCGCCGAGAAGCTCGTCTCTGCAGACCCCTTTGTATTGACCGAGAACTTTCCCACACTGTCGTCACAATCATTAAAACGCTCGTTAATGTGTTGTCTTTCGTTTCTCTCCCTCCTTTCTATTCGCGAAATTAATACCCAGGTAGCAAACTGACATTTGTCGTCATTTTAACGACATTTGACGTCATTTTTAACGACAAATAACGTCAACTTGCTACCTGGGTAGACTTAAGTAACTTCAAATACTTAAGTAACTTTACACACTGGTGCCTTTGCCGTGATATTATAATCCGTAGCGTATCCTCGCGTGTCGTCCATGTACGCGATGGCCACGTCTGCACCTTCCATTCGGCTGGAGGTCTCGGAACCAGACAGACCAAACGCCATGTATTCGTCTTCGGCTGAAAAAATCGGAACGAGCGATTTTTTTTCAAGCCTCGATTTTCAGGAGACAATAATTAAAAGTCTATGAGTTTGTTAATGCGTACCGACTTGACCTGTCAACTGAATAGTGATCTGCGGACCGAAGATCTCCCAGGCGACCTGATATCGCTTGTGCAGCTGGACGCAATTCGGGAGAGACTGGGTTTGCTTGATAACTTTTATCAATGACGGCGGTACGTTGAGACCGTCAGGTATAATGACAGAGCCGTAATTGGACTTAGTCTTCACGTCAAAAACACTCAGCCAGTCTATGTTGAAGACAGTCTTATCGCCTGGCAGCTCCAATATGATATCCTCATTGTTATATGACCTAAGAGAATCCATGCTAGAAAGAGAAATGCACTCTTATATATACTTCTAGATAATTTTAAGCGATGATTTATAAACGAATTAATATATTTGTGTGAGAGATTTATAATTTTAACTTATTCCTCTTACTATCCATATTCATCAGGTACTTTTTCACCCTTGCTGGACGGTTGCGGGCCAAGACCGACCCAAAAGTACGTGTCCACACCCTGTCCATCGTAGGTGAATTGCGGGATGCTGATAGTTTTCGAGTCCAGGATCACAATGGGTTCTGACGAAACATTGTGAGATCTTTTCGACAGCTGTGATATCTTCTGAGGCGCGGGTGGATCGAACTCCTCCGGAATGTAGACATCGCCGAAAGTGTTCTACAATTAAACATTTCAAGTAACCATTCGAATCGATTCCATGTTGATCATTGAAGCTCTCGTAGTACAAAAATGTTAAAATGATAGTGACTATCGGGATAAAAAATATGGAGATCGCTTCGTATAATTTAGCACTATAAATATTACAAAGATAATAGTGTCTATATTTGTAGATTTCTAATAGCGAATTCGATCACCCGCACTACACTGGATTAGTGCATATTAAAAGCTGCTATACATGAAGTTATTTAAACGTAGAAGCACATAAATATTTTATACGACTATACAAATAGTCATTAATGATATTATTACGTTATTTAGCAGAATATGCATTAATGATTTCATCGTTAAACTGATTTTATACTATTGCATTTAGATATGTTCATATGTAGCAGCCTCAAATGTGCATTAATTCAGTGTAGTGCGAGTGATCGAATTCGCTATAAGCAAGAATAAAACAAATCTACAACTTCTAAGATATTTTGCATATCTTAGATTTTAAATAAATCTCATCTTATGAATGAAGGATTTAACCTTTGTTCTTAAAACTTTATCTGTTAGATATTTAATGCTAAACATGAAATAACAATATCATACGCGAAATCTTGATACACACCATTCATAAAACTTATAATACCTGACTCGCTAAATCGTACACTGCAAACCACTTGATGTCCGTTATTTTCTTATTGTCCGGCAGGGTCAATGTAAAATCCTTGTTAAAATACCGGTCCAGTATGTTTGTTCTGAAAGAATACGCAGTTATGCAATTTTTCAATTTATCTTTAAATCTTGAGTTTTTTCTTTAAATTAACGGAAAGAAATATAGCTTACTTGCCCCACTCATCGGGGACGATAAATCCTTGCGGGCCTGGTCTATTTGATGCGCCCGCCCAGAAAAACGTATCGGCTCCATTACCATCGTAATTAAAGGATGTCAGCAGCAAAGTGTACTGGTCCACAGCCCAGACATCGCCGGAAACTTGATGATGATACGGATTTAATTTTCCTAGATATTTTCCCGTATATTTTTCCCCATTATCCTCTTGCGCATAAGCTGCCAACATTATTTGAAACATTTATTTGAACTGATGTGAAGGAACTTCTTAGATACGATAGCAGAAAATATAGTGATTGTTTAACTTTGCAATGTTACTTCTTGTTCGCGTCTTTTCACAAATTTAAATATATAAATAATATTAAATATATAAAGCATATTTATATAATACCTATAAATAAATATTTTCAATTTATCTATGAATATATTCTTTAAATATTTATTTATAGGTATTATGAATATTTTAAATATTTAAAGAATATATTCATAAATAAATTGAAAATATTTATTTATAGGTATTTTAAATATTTATAATAAAAATTCTCTTAGCAGGATCGAAATAATAAATGCATATATTTAAGTTAAATCTTACATGATATGTAAAATATAAAACAGTATCGAAATATATAAAAAAAATTCTCTAAAAAAGGTTTTAAAATAAATTCGCTCCGAATAATTCAGATACCGAGCCGCGGATTCTGCCGCGCGCACGGAGACTCGCATTCGTCGGAGACATCGACGCCGGATAAAGCGATGTCTTCGGCTCGAGATTTCGGCTTTCTCTCGGAGCCTCGTCGGTCTACTTTTTTTTTCCACGAATGCTTATTTCTCTACGATACGCATTATCTCTGGTGGCTGATAATTACCATAAGAGAATAGCAAGCATCCTAGAAGCGTCACAAGGGCACTCGTTCCCTTCTTTCTCACGACACCTGCCATCGCTTCATCTTCCTCCCAAGTGCTCCAAAGCGTGTCGCTGACTTTTTATATCGGGAGACCCAATTTTATCGAGATCGAGGATCTGATGGCACGGATAGATGATCGGGAAACTACGTGCGATCCCGGCGATCCATTGCTCATAATCAGGCGATAATCGGAGACCAAATCCGCGGGTGATTAATCCGACGTGGTGCCACGCGCGCGATAACGGATAACGAAGGGCGAGCTGCGTGGATCACTCGAGTGAACTCCGGCTGGACGCCACGCCGATCCCCGTTGTCTCTCGCGGCGGAAACGAGCGGAAACGCGACTAGAAAGCCAAATCGGCCTTCGCGGGACGCGGTTCCACGCACAACCGCTACGGCCGCACATTCCCCGGGAGAAAGTACACGCTCGGCCCTCGCGGCGCGGGGAACCAATCGACGATGGAAAAACGAATTCGCTCTGCAACCGGTCGCGGTCATTGTCGCGTCATATTCGCCGGAATCCAGTTCGCGAGGACGTCCAGATGGGCTCCTCGACAAAACGCTGATCAGTCACGCCTCGGATTTTCCCCGAAACAATAAAAAAATGCCAGACAACAAAGCGCAATCTCGTATATATTTATCTCGAGATACCCTCGATAATATTCGAAATATATGTATAATAAATACGAAGCTTTCCCCAATTTTCTCCAAAACACCTGAAAATAATAAAGAAAGCGGAAAGTTTCTTTTACGTTGCGCTTTCCGCACTTAGAACGAAATGAGCGTTTATTCGAGAGATTTTTGGAGCAAAAGAGAATGGGACGTGAAAAGTTGCAAGGAAGTATAGAAAATGAAGTGGAAAGATTAAATCTAAAAGATGTAAAGAGCACAGCTACAGAATATAGAAAGAAATACAAAAAATTGCAAAGAATAATAATTAGTAAAGAGGACAGCAGATTTAAAAAAGATCTAATAGAAATATTTCTCAGGTGCGAGGTTTTAATTTTCCTCTCCTTTCTCTAAACGCGGTTTTAATATAATGTTAAAAAATAAATTTATTGCAAAGAGATGTAGAAAATGCGGTGGAAAGATTAAATCTAAAAGATGTAAAGAGCTACGGAATATAAATACAAAAAAATTGCAAAAAATAATAATTAGTAAAGGATAGCAGATTTAAAAAAGATCTAACAAAAATATTTCTGGCGTGCGAGGCTTCAATTTTCCTCCCCTTTCTCTAAATGCGGTTTTAATATATTAAAAATAAATTTATTCTAAAGAAGTGTAGAAAATGCGGTAGAAAGATTAAATCTAAAAGATGTAAAGAGCTACGGAATATAAAAAAATACAAAAAATAATTAATAAAGGACAGTAGATTTGAAAAAGATTTAATAGAAATATTTCTCGCGTGCTAAGTTTCCTCTTCTTTCTCTAAACGCGGTTTTAATATAATATTAAAAAATAAATTTATTAATTAAATATTTGGCTTAAATATTTCACGTATTCTTAGATTAAATTGTTCAAATCTGCCTCAACGTTCGAATATTCTCTTTCTTAATGCGAGCATTTTATCGATTCGTGCCAAGCGCAACATATCCTGTCGCGGTTGCTCAACCGACAGAGTTTTATAAATAATGTTATAACGACATTGAAGAGGTCGAATAAAGCGACATTCCTCTCTCCTTTGAAAGTATATACATATTTTAAGAATTCATTAGCACGTTTTATTTCGTATGTAATAAAAAATGGTATACTACAAGATTCAGGTACTACGTATAATTACGTTTCTTATTTTAAAGCATTCGGTTTTTATGATCAATGGTACGTTTCAATGATATGTTTTACTATGTAAAAATAATTTTGTTATATTATATATTTCAATCAAGAATTAATACCGATATAATTTCGCTAACAATAAGTTCAATTTCTGATTCCACCAACATGCTGCGAGGAAGATCCTTAGCGTAGCATTTTATTTATTGGCGAACATGGATAAAAATCGCGATCGCGTTCGTATTTAAATACGAAATCAGCGAAATTATACCGCTATTCATCTGATTTCTGTACTTATAGAAAACAAAAGCTGAAACATACAGATCATTGTCCTAAAGAATGTGTTCCTGTATCTATGATGCTTGTAAAGTATATAAAACACGTATAAAAAAATTCGATATCCTTTTGTACTATTTAGTCATGTCGTCTCGTAAAGAACTTAAAATTAATGCGAATAATTTCACGTTAAGTAAAACAGATCAGATCTATCTGTAATACATATTCGATAATCATAAGTAAATCATAAATTTGAGTCCTATTATGCAATTTTACTAAAAAAAACACACATTATTGTAATACAAATTTTAACGCAACTACCTGAGATAATACAATTAAAGTGTAAAACGTATCTCTCTTTTCAAGAAATAGAACATTTTAAAACTTTCTTACTTAAAGATAGGCGTTTACAGAAATCAAGATAAGTATGTATGACATTAAGAACTATCTCTTAGATTTTGTTAAGATTTGCTCACTTGTATCCATCGCACAAAATCGAAATTTGTAGTTCGTTCTTATAAGCCATTTTTATGTATATATAACAAATTTGACAAAGCTATTTAAATAAAATGTAATTGACAAAAGTATTTAATAAAAGAATAAAACAGAGCGTTTACTATATTTTGAAAATAACATAATGAGTTTAATATACTATAAAAATTGCACTGTTTTATTTAATTTATAAACATAAACTTATAATTTTGCAGTAAAGATATTAATTTATTTACAGCTACAAAATACAATATAATATAGTTTTGTTTATTAAAAATTTCTAAAATAATAAAACAATATTAATTTTTAATTAATTACGTTTCTCTTATATTACGCGTTTCTCGGAATAAATTATGACAATATTCTTTTATAACAATCTCGCTAAACTTTTATATCTTGTGCATCAAGTATATCTATTCAATATGCAAATTCTAATCAGGTTATAAAAATTACAGTAAAAAAATTTCAATAAAATGCGTGAGATAGCTCCTGTCATATTTGCGAACATGGAACAGCACTCTAGGCGCTAATAATTCTACAAATTGGATATAACACTAACGCTTTGAGATAAATCTACTTGGCCCCTCAATACTTTTTGCTGCAATCTTTTGCAAAATATTTTCGCCATGAGTTTATTTCGACGCGCCTCCTCTTGCCGTTCTTGTTGTCGCCGTTTAAATCGCACTTCATTTAATCGGAGATACCGTTTACGTGATCGTTCCTTCATTTCCTCGTCAGTAATTTTTCGCTGCATGCAAACTGTAATAAAGTATTAGTGAAAGATTGAAATATATTGTATAACATTTATAATTATAATTTACAAACCAATTTTCCTGAAAATGTCTAGCAAAGCTTAGCTTCATAATATAAGTAATCTCACCTGTTGGCTTTCGTATTGGTGCGGATTTAATAACACTGGACATACTAGCCATCGCCAATAACTGTATTCGCTTTTCTTTTCTCAATTCTCGCAATTGGCATATTTCTGATAAATAGTGCCGGCGTGTTTCCGCATTGCCCACAAATTCGGGATTATTTCTAGACAAATAATCCTGAAATCAATTTAATTAAAGTGTCATCAATCCGGAAAGGCTTAATGTAGTATTAGCTATCCTAGCATTTTTACCTGCAATGTACTCGTTTGAAGATTTTTGTTGGAATTATTTCTTTTTATAATATCGCAAGGACAAGCATTAGATTTTGTGTTCAATGGTTGTTTATGGACTTTCGGTATCACAATATCCGAGATTTCGTTTTTCGAGGCATTTTCTTTTGTAAATGATAATTCGTACGCGACGGCTTTGGGATACGTTTGACGACAGCCACATTTTCTAGTACTCTGATACATGGCACCACACACACGGCAATGTTTATTATTTCTCTCGGTCTTATTAATACTGGTATCGTCTACGTAATTTGGTTTTGATGCGTAACTCTTGCACGCTTTCCCTTTGACAATGTCTTTCGCTTGATTATTACTACAGGAGCAATCCTCATCACAATTGCATTTTAAACTACTTTGTACTTTACGTTGTTGATTTACGTCGCTATCCCGCGAACTGTCAGAATAAGTCTGCGTCTGCGTTTGATGCTCCGCTGTCTTTAGGCGACACTCAAAACGGCACGAGCCATTATTGTCGATTTCACCGCTCGAACAACATTCGCACAACGTTCCTGCGGTGGTTCCCGGATTATGACACGCAGCACAATCGTTGGCGCAATCGCAAATCTTCCCCGCATCACTCTGTTCGTTGTAATTTATCGCGCGCATTCTGTTCTGGCTTTCCGCGTTATAGTTTTGTCGGGATTTGCCTATGATAATCCTTCTGTCCGCGTCGTTAACAGGGACATTGTCACACTCGCACGCATTCCCGCAGGCGCACGTTTGACCGACCCCCGAGATGTTGTCGTGCGTGCAGGAGGGATTCTTTTGACATACACCGCAAACAGCATTATTAACATCTACAGCAGGCTTCTGTTTAAGACACAATGAACACGTTGTGAATGGTCGTTTGTAACATTCAGTCCGCTTGGCTTTGACGGTGCTCGAGCCGGCCTTGTTGTCAGCGAGGGACGAATAAACGCCACGTGCGCAACTACATTTTGATTTTGACGCGTTGATTTGATTTTTAGTCTCTTTCTGTTTCGGCTGGACGCTGCCGCTTTGCGGCATACGGCGATGAGCGGGTTCTGTCGCGCTGTCGTCGCTCACATAATTCGTTTGCGTCTGCTGCGAGATGGCCGGCGCGTCCCCCTGACCCTTTCGCGGTCTGATCAAAGCCGTCTCGGAAGAGTTCTGTTTACATCGCGCGCACGTGCGCTCAGCGATTGGGGCGGTATGCGTTTGGCACGATTGATCTCTGCACTTTGCGTACTTCGCGTCGTATACATCGGACTCCGTCGTCACCGGGGTCAAAGATGCTTCTCGAGATAGCGTCTGCACACCGACAGCGACATGCTTCGTCGAGGATTTCCGCGTTTTGGCGGCAGATACGATCTCCCCGCCGGTTTTCGAATAACCACTGGTCACGCCCGTGGCCGTCTGCGTGCAACTGTTACGTTTCATGATCCTCTGAACCATACTGTCGCCAGCACCTTCGCACGCCGCCAAGTTACAGTGAGATGACCATGGCTCGTTAACGGAATCTTCTCGCAAATCGGATACGCTCCTGAGGACACAGAATTAGAATTAGATACGACGTTAGATTGCACGATAATGTATCTTACAAACATGAATTACCTGGTGTCCGCGTGTTGTTCCCGCCTAAGTATCGCTGCTTGCTTTGACTTGAGATTCGCCGATTTAGATTTCCTCGGCGAGGATTTCGGTCTTTCTAATCGCCTGGGCTGTTCTAGTAATCTAGAAAATAAAGTAAAATCCAAATTGAAGAATAGCGTTCAAAGAAGAGAAGCTTGCTAAAATGGAAAAGTTAGAAAACATACTTTTTTAAGTTACAGAGATGGCTAATCTCATTTGTAATCCAAATCAGTTGATTTCTCTTCTCCATCTCAGCGTAATTTACAAGCTTAGAATCACCGGATTCGGACATGCTGCATTTCTTCAATTCGAACTGCCTTTCGGACGACGTCGTCGGTAATCTCCAATCGGTATTGTTATCCGTGTTATTGTTGGACTCGACTGGCGTTCTTCTGTTATTCACGACGGCGTCCAGTAAGATCCTATTGTGATCTGGAGGTATACTGTTCGTCGTGGTCGATTCTCTGTGTGGTAGCTTGCAGTTCTCCTTGAAACAAAATATGTCGTTCACTTTAGCATTCTTATGATTGCGCTGAGGTACAAAGCATTCGGAGCTCTCGCTCTTATCGGGATCCGTTGGTGTGTTGCTGGTCTGCTGACAGTCATCCGTTCTCAGTCCTAGTCGCGCTTTCCTACCGTCCATCTCCGTTCTATCCGTATGTCGGTCGAACTTGTCGCTGTTACTACTCTCTAACGTGACTTCCTTTATGACATCGCTGGTGGTCCCCATGGACTTTTGCATAGACGCGTCCTTCTTTCGCAGGTTCCACTCATCCGAGGATTCGGTCGTGCTGTGCTTGTTCGCCAGGGCCTGAAGCAGCTCGGCTCTGTAAACCTTGTTCCTGGCATCGTCCGGATTCCAGGGAACGTTATCCTCCAAATTATGCTCGATCTTGTCGTCCGTGTATTTCGCAGTTACGAGCCGCTTAATCACGTGCTGTATCAGTCTTTTCTTGACCTGCTTGTCGCATTTATTAGCGTCGACGAGACTCTTCAGGATGTTGACGCTTCTCTCCAGATCTCGCACCAAGCTGTCCGAATCTCCCCAGAGCTTGTCGTTGACACTGGAACTGCTGTTCGGTAATGTCGAGTTCGATCTACCGGTGTCCGAGGAAACGTGGCTGTCTCTTTCGTTTGGGACATTCGCGTAGGTGTGTCCCGGGAAATACTCAAAACTGTTGGCTCTCCCGGACACGTTTTCCGTCTCGTCGGGCTGCGGTGTCGCTGAGGTCGACGCGTTCTGCGAAATATCCGAGCTATTCCGACATCTTTGACACTCCTTCGTGTCCGCGCTGACTTCGGCGTCGCCTACCGAACGCGAAGCGTCGCATTTTCTTGGATTTTTAACTTTATATGTACCTTTAGACCTTTTCAAAATAGAATGTATCGCCGTTTGCAGATTAGGATCTTTCTCCGGTGACGGCGGTTTGTTCTCTTCGAGATCAGAAACCTGTACGCCAACGGATTCCTGAGTGCACACGTCGGGACTCGTTTGTATCACCTTGTCGCAAGTGGCGGGTTTATTCACTACGGTAGCGATAGAGGACGTGGAGTTGAAGATCAGAGGAAACACAGTCTTCCTTTCTTTAGCATGTAAATTTACTTCGCTCTGGCTTCTCTTCAACGAGGATTTTGAAGATAACGCGGGTATCACATTCATCGAGATGCTCTTCTTCAACGGCGAACTCAACGGACGTGCGACTTCCTTGCGTTTATTTACGATCCTTCTCTCCACCGTCGAATATTTCGGCAATGGCACTTTAAATGCGGACGACGACGTGGGGGTGTCGTGTATCTCGAGTCTGGTAGGCCTCACTACAGCTTTCGGTTGCGCGGCGTCGTTCGAGACGCATCTCTCTTGCGATTTGATGTCATCTCCCGTTATAATGCCCGGCAAATGATTCTTTACGATAGGCGTTATCTCGATCTCGCTCTCCGACCCGGAAACATTTCCGATCAACGGTGTGGAATTCGCGTCGGGAGCCGTCGACGATTTTGAGCCGCTTTGCGCCATCGCGTTCTTTCCGGATTGCATCCCGGATTCGGTAGTGCCCTCCGGATCTAACCGTAAGGCGGCAGAGCATCCTCGTGCCAGAGCCATACGTTCTATGGTGCTTAGCTTTTTATCGTTCTGTTTATTGTGAGCGTGCGAATTGAAGTAACCGACGTCCGCGCCGCTGTCCCACTCCAGTGGCTTATAGGATGCCACGCTGGAGGTCGGAGAGGACAGTTTTCTCTCGTTCACCTCTGGAAACTTCTCCTGGCTCTCGTTCTTCTCCTCGTGTATCGTCTCCGGTGTGATATGCTTGAGATCAGGCGACGGCGTCTGGGTATCTGTCAACGGTTGAACATACCTGGATGAGGCGTCTGTATTCGAGGACTGTCCAATCAACGGTGGTCTTACCCACCTACGCCTCTCCCTCGGTACACAGGACTTCAGATTGTACTCCTCTCCGACGCAGTCCTGCCTGTTGGACGAGCCCACTTGGGCGCTCAATTCGTACACGCTGTAATAGTACTTAATAGCCTCCTGCGGAGTATTCGACATGGGTAGCGAGAAATATTGATCCAGATTGGCGTCTCGCGAGTACTTGCGATAGTATTCCATTACCTGCGCGGAGAGACTCTTCTTGCCGAGGTTCGACCCGAACTTGAACGGCTCGATCGGCGGCGGCGGCGAGTGGCACGGGGCGTCGTCGCGTCGGTTGCATCTTTCGCGCTCCGGTTCGTTCTCGAAATCTCTCAGACAGCGGGCCTCGCAGCTAGATTCCGAATCGTATTCCATACTAGTCGTCTACGGTGCATTCTCTCGCACCCTTGGCCTTTCATACCCGGGTTCCGTTCGTTGCGTCCGGCCGTCAAATCCTCGCTGCTCGACGTACGTGACGTGCGACAGCCGAAGAGAAACCAGACATACCTATCCCGCCTTAATTTTAGCGTCTATCGTCGATGACGGAAGCTTGTAGGTTATGACGCGGATATGCGCGTCACTTCGCGCCTCGCGTATTCACGTCGGAGTGACAGTCCGAGGCGATCCGGACCGTATCTCGTGTGATTTTTTTACGACGGAATATTCACTCATACATCCGCTTCGCTATGCGCCGCGTAATCTAAATGGTGACAGTTACAATCGTTTACGTTATAACGACCGTTCAAATCAAATTCTTGTTTACATCTATTGCCACGGATCGGAACGCGTCATTCTGGGATGAATTTCGGAACGCTAGGTCGAGGCGGACGGTATGAGATAACTTTGCGGACACATCGTTTTTGATCAAACTTTGCAAAATATATAATTCGTTGTCTTTAATCTATTTGTACATGTATTAAGGAAAATTAATAATTCTACCTGTATCACCTGTGTGACGTTAGCCCCCAATGTCGAAAAATTAAAAATTTTCTTTTGCAAACGTTTACCCATCGTTTGCCCATGAATGCCCCGTTGGAATTTTTGTTTGCCCCCCTCTAGTTCAAAAGTTATAAGGCCCAGTTCCACAATCTTCAGTTAACTTAACCGGCCGGTTA